>JACJUY010001582.1:99533-130427 GCA_014220935.1 Platorchestia sp. MABIK
GTGGCTACCAATGCAATCGCCTAGTTGTACTGTGTTACATGAGCGGACAAACGCAATCGAGTATTTGTTGTACCCTCCTATTTTATTATATTATTTGTTGTACCCTCCGATTTAGAGTTTATTTTTATGTAACCAGACCACAGCTGTAATTCAAATGATAATTTGGGCGTAGATACACAAGTGTAATACTGTACAATTCGATTGAAAATGCGTCAGAGATTTCTGCAAATGTTTTCATGATGTGTAATGAGACTGGCACTAAATGCTCAAGGTTCTTCAGTGTGAATACGCTTTCAAAGGCCGACGAAAGTAGAGAGTCATATTGCTTGCACTCACTGCAATATTCACAATCACACTGAAAACGTCGAGTATTCCTTTGCGCAGCGTCTGTACAGGGAGCGACCATTCGTCACCGTCTCAGCCTCAGAAAGAGCGCAGGCAATCCGCTAATGTTGCAGCCATCGACAACCTTTCCGGTGTGCCATTGAAACGCGAGTAGCAAAACAATGAAGCGCCTCATCCATAAAGACGGGCCTCTCACACGGAACAGGGCGCACTTCCACGCTAGCGGGAGCACGCCCTGGCTTATCCTGCACCCACTACACTAGGTCATGAAAACCTACTGTTACTTCTTAGAACGGTGGTGTTGCGGCAGTAAAGCTCGGTAAATTTACGTTTGAAGAAAGAACAATTCATTTTGAGAGACAATTAGAGCCGTGATAGAAGAACATCTTTTCTCGTTGTTCTCTCGAGTGAAAAGTAAAAATTGACAACATTAAACCGAAACAAGTTTACATCAAATTTCTCAAAATTAAGAAAAAATATTGCTCAAGTTTTAGCAGCGAATTTGAGATTGAGATCTATTATTGTTTTTTACATCAAATAAAGGCGTTTTAATCTTTGAAAACAAAGATGCGTTTCATCCTGTTTTGAGACTATTTTCATTTGTAAGCTATACCGGTACAAAGACTGAGGGAATACAAAAAACTAATTCACATCGACACCGTCTAAATATTTCGACTATTTTCCATGTAGAAACCGCACTATCAGCCAGTCTTTCATTGAAGGAACGCAACTCCACTGCATCACAGGACTGAAACGAACGCTGCTGCTGCTGCACTCGGCCGCTAATGGAGCCTAATCTTTTCTGAGCGATAGTTCTAATGGTTTGTAATAGAGCGGAACAAGGGTCCACGTATACAGGGGAGGATAATAGACCACACAAAGCAAGAAGACAGTCCAGCCTAATTCAATGGCCAAACTTACGCCGCAAAGGCAGATTGAAAACTTCACACGCAGCTACAAAAGTAAGACTTTGGTGACATTGATACTGCTCTCGCACACGCGGGCCTAGAAAACCAGCAAGAATTTAAACATCATTTGTACACAACTTGTTTTTTCCAACCTCTAGGCGGTTGTGCGCCTTACTGGTTGAGGAAGCAGAGATGAAAACTGTTGAAATTTATCTGGTACGCACAATTTATCCATTTGTCAGCATCAATAAATAAAATTATTAGCAATGAAGGATTGACCAAATCTTTGCATGACACTTTCAACTATCAGAATATTTGAGAAATGAAAGAGTACGAAAAGTCAAGCATATACGCACCAAAAAACAAACATGTGAAAAAATTTTCTAACTCGTCGAAGCACTGGAAATAAAAGATTTTCCGAGTGACTGCGTGAAAAGAAGATTAGATTAGATTAATCTTCTCTAACCAGATCAAATGCGTTCTCAAGAGAGAAAGGAGCAAGGTACCGTTGCTTACGAAATCAAGGGAACAACAAGGAATCTACGTACAAGGTGTATCCCAACACACTGTACATTGTAACAACAATATTGAAAGAAGTTCACGCTACAGGATGAAAATTGAAAGAGGTAGGCACGAGTGCTGAAAAAAAGACAGCAGTAAGCCAAAAATTGATATTCGTTACGAAAAAAAAAAGCGTATTCCAACGAATGGAAGGCCAACCTTTCCTTCAGCTCGAGACCTCACACTTGCCCATTTGGTAATGCTAATTCCCATGGCGTAAAACGCGTACGAGCTCGACAAAGCTATTTCTGTGTTTCATTAAATGGCTAGAAGCTGAAAAATGTTCAACCTGGAGTTACGATATTTTTACGATAAATTTGGATTTCACCGAAATGCAGGGGAAAATGAATCTTTCATATACAACGATTAGATTATATTCATTTTTTAAATTTAATCACCAGTTAATGACATAAGAGGCCTCACTTTGAATCGAAACAGTCAGCTTTGTACACAAGCGAAGAAAAGCCAGAGCTTTTCTAGAAGATGAAATAAAACTATTCGCGAAGAACGTTGTTCCTACTCTCTCTCTTAGACGAATATGAATAAAATACAAGAACATGCTCATATGAATCGAATTATACATCCAATTTGTGCTTTGTTCCTATTTTTACAATAATTGTTTCGTAAAATAAATATCTACTCAGTAGTTATATCGTATTCTTGTTTGCTTTTTTTAGGAAACTAATTTCACAGTTATTGCATGATGTCTCATTGTTGTACATGAGATGACGCCAGCTTCTTTGATTTCACGTTTTTGACAATATTTTCCTCGGAACTCTGCGTATGATTTTTGTTACAATTTTTTCCTGGGAACTCTGCATGTAATTCAGTGAGTAATTTTTTTTAAATTTTTTCCTGAAAATTTATATCCGAGACTAGTTTTAGATTGACATAAAACGCAGTTAAATAACTCCCAATAACATCAGCTCCTCAAGTATCAGCTTTGCTTTCGTTGAAGCTAGGCTAGGTTAGACACATTCATTGCGTCCTCTTAAGTTCTTATTTAGTACTATGTTCAGTTGAGGAACTGCAGCTCTCACCAAGACAGCAGAGCTCATGTCATATGACTACCACGCGCTTTTTGCAGCGAAATTCATCAATATTTTACCGGTTCAGACGTCCATGTATTTCCACACTTTCATCTCTTTAAGTGTTACGTAACTTAACAACATACTTTTCAACCTTAATTTTTCCAAGTCGATTTCTCCCAACAAATACAATGCAGGGATAAACAAATATAATCTGACGATAGCTTTCAACAAAATTTTTCAGATTTCAGGTCGCCGTAATCCTAGGAGATTACAGGTCATAATCGGTGCGAGAAGTGCACCCGATACTCCGACGACGGTGAGGGGGGAATACAAAGGCAAAAAAATGTCACCGAAAAACGTGTTAGTTGTGCCTCACAAAATATAAAAAATTGCGTCCCCAACGACACGATCGATGTATTGAGAGCAGAGCCGACAGATCACACCCGGAGATGAGAAATAAAGCCGTCAAAGAAGCATTCTAAAAAATGATTTAAAGTTCAGCGATAGCGTCACTGAAACAATATAAACCGTAAATGAATATTGAAAAGTTTGCAACTTTTAATGCTGAAAATAATGGCTGAAACACAGGCATTAACGTTTGATGTCGAGAGCAATCGGCACCCTCTGCTGCTCTGTGTCAGAAGAGGTTTGTCTCTCTTAACTCCAAAAATGTCAGATGAAAAAAATAATGGATAGTCTAAATTGGGATAAGGAATAAGAAAGGATAATGATTTTCAAAATATAATATAAAATGATAAATTACCAACTTCGACATGATTGGTAGTCGGTGGCGATCGTGCAAAATTGTAAAAAAACATTTACCCGGTCAGACTTGAGGTCCTAAACCTAAATGTTGAATGTTAAACCTCACTAAGTCAATTCAAACACACAGAGGCAGATATTTGCAATGGCTAGGTTTGTCCACGATTGGTTAGCTATTTTTAGTTTGTGACTCATTTCATTCACCTACTAGACCAGGAGTTCCGAACATAGGGCGCTCGCATCCCCAGGGGGTGCGAAACCATGTTCCAAAGGGTACGAGAAAAATCCAGGTAAATAATAGGCTATAATGTTCTCGTTCTTATTTCAGGGGGTGCAAGATTCTAATTAAATTTTTTTAGGGGTGCGGGACGAAAAATATGGTCGGGAACCCCTGCACTATAGACTATAATTAAGTGCCGAAAATAAGGAAATGCGGTACAGAGGCAGATTCAGAAATCGCCTAAAATCAATCCAGCGGTCTGGTATAGGGTTCAAACAATATTTTTTTATGCTACCACTTCCTAATTCACTTGTTCATGTTTTTATGCTTAGGCGATCGCTCAAAAAAATTAACGTCAAAATGAACCATTTTTCAAAAGTAGCTCATCCAACAGTATACACAATCATCTTATTACATAAATGTAAAAAATTAAACTATAAAATGCTTACAGATAATAGATTCGCACCCAATTTTCTTTCCTGTAATGCATTACAAATATTTTCCAGAGTTAAATATCATAGCAACGCAATAAAAACGACTCCGTTTCACTTCAATGCCGTATACATTAAATCAAATATTTTAACGTAATGTAACATCCTTCTCGTTACAAAGAGATCATATCGTGAGCAGTTGAAAACTTGGTAATCAGAACGCAATGTGTGTTTGTCGACATTTAGATACATTTTTCTGGAGAATTGCCGCAGTTCCCCTACCACTACGTACGTACGTTCTGTTTTACAAATTTTACTCTTAAACAACCCAACACCCTAAAGGTAAGCGACGATTTCAGTTGTTATAAGCATGGTTTGGTGCGTCAAATGAGTTTATTCCCAGCGGCGCAGCTTTGTCATTGCGTATATTCATGCAGCCAGTATAATGTTTTGTATACTGGCTGGTTTAATCATGTACTAGGTAATTTACACCTCGTAGCACAGAACAAGGTGGACCACAGCATACTGGTGTGATACCTTGACATTCTTTACTCAGCAGCATTCATGTACACTCTGATTTCACTGACCAAGAAATATGCAAAACAATATTTACGAAATCGTTAACTGGGTGCAAAAAGGTTATTACATTACTTGAAAACATTAATTGCTCTGTAAAGGCAGTTTATTATGAAACAAAATTTCCCGTGCTCCTGAGCTCCTGAAGTTTAAGTTTATGTATTGTCATTTTGGATGCCTCCCGTAAATATAAACGGGAAAGGAGAACGAATCCGAGCGTGCTCCACTGAGTTTCGTAAGTTTCTAACGAAAGCATCCCGACGAGCGCGTCACAGAGCCATTAATTCTTTCCATTAATTTCTCCCTTGTATGCGTGGTAAGATTCCAGCGCTGCTAAGCACGTCAGCCTGGATGCAAACACGCTTCAAGTCTTTTATTTAATTCCAGAGTCCGAGGCAGACACAGAGACGGAAGCGAAGTGAGAGGCTCTGCCGAGCCTGATCCGGATTATCATGCCACAACACCCAGATCGTATGAACGAGTTTCAGTCTACAGCGATGTGTAAACACACACGCAAACACAGGTTTTCGGGCATGCAACTGAAATATCGTTTGAAACTTCAGAGCGACTCCGGCGTAAAGGCAAAGCGTATAAACTTCTGTCCAAGGCCGCGCTTTCATTCTAACACGAAATATTTCCTCGAGATAGGATTAAACCTCGTCAGGCTATCAGAGCCCAGTTCACTTTCCAAGGCACGATTCAAAGAAGACTAAGACAGATCTCAAGGCTTGGTGAGGTCCACATAGACAGGCTGGTGACTCAGAGCAATTGATGGTGTTACTTGGTTTGCATTAACAAGCTCCAGCCGCCACAGGTCTTTGTACCTCTGTCGCTCAACAAACCCGGTGACTAGGCACGCCTGGTCAAGGGTGACGTTCATCACGAGGTTTGGCGGAACTGACACAAGGACGACAATAATCTACAAAGTTCGATAGTTAGCGAGATAAAAAAAAGTTAGTCTGGCGTACAAAAATTTAAAGTTTGCGTCTAATAAACGAAAATGCAAAAACTTTTTCATGGCGAAGAATAAAAAATATGGAAGATGTATAATGATGATTAAAATGATGTTAAAATGACTAGTTAAATTGGATTCAATAACATCGCTACACCGAGCAAACGGCTGTGTAAACTTTGTCAAATTAGGCGATGGAAAAGGAAAAATCGAACGAAAAGCGAAAAGTTAGCGCGGTTCGCCTTTTTTAAAACAAGGCACACAGATCAAAGACAACTAGGCACACAAAACTATGAGAATTTCCTGCGGACGATTAAGACTTCAAAGTTAAAGATAAAGAATTAACGCCAGGCCAACATTCCTCTCTGACTAACCAATTAGTCAAGAATTTCAGTCTGAGATCCAAGAGCCGGATTGCTTCAGCCTGTTCCATGAGGTGCTATACTGAGAAGCCTGTTGGCAAATTTGCGCGAAATTTCAATAATTTCAGCATGAGTTTAATTTCAACAGCATTCCGCTTCGCAAGTTCATTAAGTATGCGAGTATATTGTGCAGTGTACAGAAAGGCACAATGTAAAATGAGATACAGTAGGAAAATGGAAAATTTGTTAACAAATCGAAAGCTATAGTCTCGTGTAGGAAAAATTTGATATCAAGCGCATAGAAAAATTTCAAATAAAGATCAAACCTTCAACAGATAATTTAGCGTTAGCGCAGAATTAGCGTAGTTTAAATGTTTAAAAAATAATTGGCGTTTAATGTAACTTCAAATTATTAGGGTTCACAAAATACCTGTACTTGGACTTGAGAGTAATTTTAAAACCAATCAATTGGCAAAACGCTTATGCAAGTTACACCGGTAGAACTCGACAACATATCGCTTTCTCATGAGAAAGATTGAAATTGGAAGGCTGATACATAGGGCAGGGAAAAAATATGCTGTTAAATAAAGCCTCACTAATAACGCACATCATTTAAACCATTGATGTCTAGGACCGAATAGTACCAACTTTGAACGCCTCACCGGAAGTAAAAGTTGTTTCGTGAGCTGAGAAAAGAACTTAGCTTCACAGCACCGAGCAGACACGAATATTGCAATGAATGAGGCCATCATTTGGGGAAAACGTGAACCTGCAGAGAGCTTGACTAGAACCATTTATCAGATAAAGTCCACGCACAGCCTCACGCACACAAACCATACACTTTACGTTGTTACTCCGCTCACGTATTGATCGGCCAGTCTTAAGTGGAGTTCTTACACCACTGCATGGTCATTAATGGGTTGTCGTACAGATAAAGGAAATTGCAAATGCGGACCAAAAAATGGGCTGACAAGTGACAAATGACGTAAAACTTAGGTTTGTACACATGACGCCACCACTCCATTCCAAACAACTACCCAATGGCATTTTTACATAAAGCAGCTTTAGAGGTTAGCTATGATACCATTGTGCTTAAAGTAAGATCGGCGGCAACAAATATTTATAGCAGTATGTGGCTAACAGGAGGGTAGAAAACAAAAGGTTTTAGCCCCCACAAGAAAATATATAACAACATTTTTGAAACCAATAGCCGATAATGTGATGAGAGATCCTCGAAACTAACGGAATGATACCATGACGCAAATAAAAAGAAATCCACGGCTTTCTTCGATTTTCCTCTTTTGAATGTTTAAAGCTTAAATGAAAAATAAGTCTATGTCTTAAATGAAAATTATGTCGTAACAACAAAGGACCTTTAGGTAGTGCAGTTAGCATGCCGCTTCGATGAAAATATAGCAGTCAGCAATGCGACTTTGAACTGACATCAAAATTTGTGATGCTTATTTGTCCAATGAAACATGTTTACCAACTTTGTGCGCAACAGAAATTGGGTGGTCCTACAGCGGTAACACAACCTGGCTTGGCGAGTATATGTTCCAAATCAAGAACTTCGAAGTATGGCAGATTTTTAGCAGGTGTGCTGAATAAATAAGTTTAAAAATACAAGAAGTGCAAAAAATCACGTTTCTCGAGCTGAAATCGTGAACAGCGGAACTATTAAAAAACTCATTTTCTCAAATCATTATGGAATAAAACGACAGAACAAGAAGCCATGGAAAGAGAACATCAAGACTGATACCCATCATTAACATAAATAAGCAATTGGGTTTCCTTCATGAAGTTTAAAACCTTTCCACTTCTTGAGAATATTTCCTTAAAATTCCAGTTCATTAAGATAGACAACAAATTCCGTAAAATCCTGTCCTCAATACACAAGTACAATTGTCACTATTGAATCACTCCTAAATAAATGCAATTGACGAATCACTAATCAGTGAATAAATAAAATCACTAAGCGTAGAACAAAGAGCGAGCGGAAGGCCGAGTGCACCGGACAGGCCGGGTGACCTGCGCTGGATCCGGCGCCCTTACAAAGCAAATAATTATAACTCGCGGTCCAACAAGGAAGAATAAAAAAAGCACCATGCAAAAGAAGAGCAAATGAAACAGTTGTGACATCCAGTGAGGAACAAAGCAGTTGTTGCATAGCCTATGTCTGCGCTGAATAACTGCTTCACAAAATGCGCGTTGCATATGTGCTTATATGTAATCGTCCGTTCAATTTTTAAAACGGAGTCATAGGCACTACAAATTTTACTAAAAAAATTCTTCAAACGTTAGCTTGATCTAAGTAAAATTGGATCACCTTGAGAGAAATTAAGATCAACGAACTGAACAATGCCTTAGTGTTATTTATTTCCTTCATGGCACTCTATTTTCCCAATTTTTTTTTAATTACTTAGAAGCAATTTTAAATGCAGAAGTTCGCTCAAGTATGTCACAGTAACAACGACTAAAAAATTATTATACTTCTTACTAAGTAAAGTTCATCGCGCATCTGCGCAGCGCTCAAAATTTGGATGCTCGAAATGAAACGAAGTCGTAGGATAGCTTGAGGTTAATCAACAAAAGTGTTTAACCTAGGGTTGTCTTTATGAAGAAGATCGGACGAATGGAATTTCGATCGAATCTGTGATCGAGAGTGCGATTTGCTGTAGCGTCATCTTCCTTAGCAATCCAAAGTAATCAAATCACATAGAAGTGTGAAGACGGGAGCAGCTAATCCGATAATCTGACAATCAGACTCAATCATCAATAAGCGATACTTCAAGTTTTCTCGTCTTTTCTTACTAGTTCGATGAAAAATGAACAATCTAAGAAAACTTCCAAGCTCGGAACCGAAATTTGTAACGTTATTTTCCAAGTTCACCACTATAGTGGCATTAAATTAGTAATACAAATTTTTACATTTGACTCAAATTATATACTCTTGAGTGTAAACTATGACTAGGACTATAATAAAAGGGCATGGTCTTTGATGCACGGGTCGAGTTAATGTATATAATGGCTGACAATTAGTACATGGAACGCGAAACTTTTGATAGATCGGACGTCAGATCAATTCTATAGGATGTGCATTTGACGCCACAACGAGTGGTGTGAACTTGTACGTCGGAATTTTGTCCTTCTCAAATTCGCGCTAAGTGAAGCCAATGGAAAACTCATCCCTTTTGTATTAGATATAAGAAGATGCAATCGAAAGACAATGTAAAATTCAATGCCAGTCACTATCGCAGTACTCCCACGAAAATTCAATTGAACCGATTAATCAAGCATTTGACAGGATGCATAGCACAGCCAGAGGATTAAGTCAACGTTCATGTGCTGAAGAGAGATCAAATATCTCAGAATGGAATCCTCAATATTTTGGCAGGGAGAGTTGTAACTCAAGTCTCTCGGGTTCATTTCGACAATGCTAAACATAAGTAATATTCAATACCTGATCTTGACATCACAATATTACACTGGAAGAATACTATACAAAGTCATGTATGAAATGCACAGTTCACTCCAATACAATTAGGAATTGAATTGTAATTTTCGACAGTTTTTAGAATTTATACACAAATAGCTCACTGCTTGAAAAATATGTCTTTAATTCATTTTTATGACAAAAAAATCAGTAAGGTACGATTATGACCAATTCGAGAGAACTACAAATTTTACCTTCTAATCATTTTTAGATGGTAAAAACTACCATTCATGAATTTCCCAATGTATTTTTAGTTTATAAAATATTCTACATGTTCGTAAACATTCGAAGCTGAGAAAATCCTGTCAAAGAAATGAAGCTGCCCTCAAAGAGAATATTCTTCAAGTCTTATTTCTGAACTGCACCGCCTGCTGTGTAAAGCAGCATCCATAGTAAAGACCCGTGAACATTATCAATCTTTCGGCCGAATCTTGTGTTTTTCGGCAGTCCACGAACAAGAACACAGATGGAAAACTACCAGATTTTGGCGAGTTCGTGTTTTCAAAACGGTTGGAAAACTCCGAACACAAATTTTCATAGAAACAGCGAACACTCAGTGCCTAGTTATATAGAAAAAATTGAATAACTTTGGCAAATCATTTCAAATGTTGTAAGAATATCTTATGATAAAAATTGAAAATGTGAGCGTTTTTCACAACTTCTAAGAAATATAGGTCACAAAAAAAAATCAAAAGAAATAATTCTTTAGACAGAGGATGAGCATAATTTAAAGTTTTAAGCCAAGTCCATAGATTGAAACTTTTATGAAGAGCATTGCATAAGGTAGAAGTATATCAGCTGATCCCATCCCACTGTGACAGTGGTAGTTTTCAAAATGTTCTGAAAATACATTAGTGATTCTTAATAAATCTGTTCACATATGCACCCAGAGATAAATTATGTTTACCGACTCGCAAAAAATTAAATTTAACAATAATATGCATCAATTAACTAAAACGTACTCGAGGAGCAGTCTTGTTTGTTTACGTAGTGCCTGCGGACAACTTCGCGCAGCCGAACACGTAGTCTGAACACGATTCAGAAAAGTTCGTGTTTTTCTTCGCCTTTTGGTGTGTTTGTGATTGACGAAAAGTTGGATAGTGTAGATGGGAAATAAAGTGTGTCTATACAATAATTTTTAACGTTTTAAACAAACTGGTTCTTCTTTTCACCCACTGAAGTTTTTCCGTGCATGTTCATTGTTTTGGCAATTGACACTAATACGGGAATGAACAATAATACCTTGTTAAAGTTGCAGTTCAAACTTATCTTATTTAATTACATAAGTTCTCTGAGGGAATCTTGTATTCTCATAAATATCAAAAAACTTCCCATAGAAACGTTCTACTGCATATTTCAAGCAAGAGGAGAAAGAGCAAAGGTAAGAAAGGCCGTACTAGAGATTTACTAGATTTGCTTCTGTGCCATTTATGAGTAGTTTTTTATGGGTGATACCAGAGAATGTGAGACCGGCTTTACCACTGATGGGCAGTAATAAAACTCCAAAGTAGTGGAAGAGAAAATTCCGCCGAATAGGACCAAACGAAACGTATAAGTGTATACATGAAAAAACGACATGTACAAGTGAGCATTTGTACGACCGACACACACATTGATCAGGAGTGTAATCGACACTTCACAATTACAACAGTACACATTCAAAAACTCCATATTTCCAAGAAAAACTTAAGTCGTCAGTGCCAATAGGTGTGCGAGACGGTACAGTTAACATCTCCTCAAGCAACCCTATAAGAGAACAAATCAGGTGCATGCATAAACAGTTCGGATTACCCGAATCCCCAGAAAGGAATCAACAGTTCACTTGAGCACCCTAGCGTCTGTCTTTCTTGCTTAATCACCCATACCGACTTTTTGGCTTGCGTGTGCCGAAACTGATCAAGGAAAGTATCGTTCAAAAGAAGTTGTACTGTTCGGATTCGCTCCGAAGAAGCAAATTCGTCGAATTTTGCTTACTGGGATCGTGAAATGCTTACTGGGCTCAGAGATCCAATAATAAAACAAAAAATGAAAAATGAAATGGAAGTTGCAATAAAAAATTATCACATGCACTATTTGCTGCGTTATCTACTTGAATGTGACAAGAAGCATAGGCTAGAATCAATAGCCAGGAAAACATGAGGTAGGTATAAATTAGAGTCCAGGGAGAGAAGCAGAGGTAGAGATCACTATAACTAGGCAAGTGTCCAGCTAGAGGAGTAAATAAGAGTGCTCTACTTGAGGTAGAAATAAACTAGTGTCCAGTGGGGCACGAGCAGAGTAAACAGCGCTCTCACCAGATCAAGATATGCCGGTCTGAGGCCCTTCACAATCACGATCAGGAAGCGCTCCGCCACCGCACACAGAGCCAACTTGAGGAAAAGAGTGGGCGCTGGCATCTTTTGATGACACAAGAACCACTACTGGTATTGTTTGCGTTAGTCATATTTATATGTTCCTGATGCTGTTACAAACTTACAATGGTAATATTATCAGCAGAAGTAACCTCTACCCTCATCGTTTTTAGGAATTGTAGATGGAGATGTGACTAGTGAATTTTGATGGTACTGGCATTGTTGAAGTATCAAAATCAGCCAGTATCAAACTCAGCAACTCTCACTTGTGAGTACCACGCATTTCCTGCATCGCGCTCAGTCTATTAACAAGATCAGTACTGCGCCCCACTTGACCAGTGGTTGTCTGGTCTCCCATTGCTAGCGACGTCGGTATGAGCCAGTGTGACATATATAATTGCTCCAAAAGTCAAAAACACTATAAATATTACTTAGTTAAGAAAAATAAAACAAAAAAGACTTACAAAATATGAGATAAGTCACAAAACACCTCATCCTACAGTAATATAAGCAAGCACGAGCTCATTCCAGATTAGAACGCTCGAAAAACACATGTGAAATATCAATTGAGATTATTTAAACAAAGGAACATACAGGTGGATGCTAACAATTACGACACAACCTACACAACCCTCTTCCCGTTCTCAAGTAGAAAAGGTGGCAATAATATTAAAAGTTAGTGAGCACATATGGTAGAGTTCATCATTTGGCACAAACAACCTTTTCTATTTTTCGTTCTCGAACTCAGACGTCTGCGCGTGATTGATTAAAGAAGGCACATGACTTCAGTGCCACTCAAGAATATCCCACAATGTTCATTCCTGCATGCGATGTATGCATAAGCCCCTCTCCAATTCTATTCCAGGACAGGTTTACTACCGATAATATCAGTACATGGCCAGGCCAGCCTAACGCAAGCTTTTGGCATGCTCCTGTTGTTTGGCATCGCTGTTGGGCACCACCGCACACACGATTAAAATATCGACTCGATTTTTGCATATGTCAAACTCGAGCATGTCGCTCATGACAAACGGCATTCAAATCCGCGTCGCTCATCACCATTATTCAACTGCTACGATAAGGATACGGTCATGCGGGGTAGAACTTTAGAGCTCATACCAAAGTGAGAAAAGTTGCGAAAATTATCCCAAAAAGACTGACAGATATTTCTAACGTACAGTGGAAGTCGCGGGACTATTTTGAATTACGTTTTTCGACCATTTGGTTATCATACTTTACGCACTCCAAATACTTTTGATGACAGTAATGAATTTGGCGACACAAATTATGAAAAGACCTTACACAAATTGGTGATTTACCTGCCTTTCCAGCAGCGTATCTTTTTCTTGATAAGACAAATTAAAAATTAAGTACGGTGGAGGTGTTCAGTTCTTCAAATGCTGCAGAGAAAAGTTTCTCATACTGCACTCAATTACTGCTTCCTCAACTTCGGTTCAAGAAATAGCAATGTGCTGCTACGAAAAACTTGAACGTCATCCAGAACATCTGTCATTTTCAATACAAAGTGGGGGGCAGTTTACATTTATCGTCCAGGTGGATTCCTAAATACGCTCCTATAATCAACTCTAACATATTTTGTTATGTGACAAATTTTTACCTTAATGTGTTCGTTGAAATTCACAGCCACCACTACCAATAGCTTCATCATTCTAAAGTCGACAGCTTCTTGATGACAGTGGCAGCCTAATGACGAGTGTGTTTATAAATAAAGTTAATACAAGAAAATAATTCCCACGATTAAGGGATAATCCTAATAATTACCCAGTTAGAAAGCACAGTTCATTGCACCTCAAAGCACAACTCGTTTCCAATCATACTCTTGCAGTTCACGTGACCGATATGTTGGTGCACGCGTATTGTGAAGTTGGCCAAGATATAAGAAACATCGCAGTCATAAGTGCGGTTGTCACTCTCCATTGAAGGTGCAAAGTAACATCAAGTCTATCGACGTCAACAAAAAAGTAACGTGAACAATGGCGGCTCTGGATCAACGGCCGTAAAAGGAAGGACGAGAGCAGCTGCAGCGTATCCGGTTGGAGGGGCGTGTGGAGCAACAGAATGATAGCAGAAATGAAGTAACTCAACTGATCATTTGCGTTGACCTTGTGTGATTTTATTAATGAGACTCCTCGAGTACAGCGCTCGTGTTTTAGCGCAAAAGACAGGAAATGACGAGCTCTCCAGGTCGTGTGGCTCACAGCTGCAAGGCTCCCTAATTATGAGTATTTTCAGAGCGCGGCCTGACAGCGAGCTTCATTTGCACCAGAAATTGAGCGGTCGATAACAGAATTTTTCCCGCGACAGCAATAGAAGCTGACAGCAAACACACGCGCAACACTGGCGCCGTCAGGGGACGACTAGTTGCTAAGCAGTTCCCTCGATCTAAATAAACTCGAGCGTGAACTTTATTCCGCGGGAAGATATCATAAAACACACAGAGCTTCTTTTACTAGCATTTCAAGAACACCACTTGACAACGAGGAATACGAGCTCAGCAGAGAAAAATGCAAAAAAATGTTTAGAAACCTCACAACTGCATGGTAAATAAAACGAAAAAAAGTCATTCTAATAGTAATCATGTTGGAGCATGAACATTGCTGCATCAAGTCAGAAGTGGTTCGTTTTCGAAAGATTTGAACGATTTATTCACCACAAGAATACTATAATTGTTGATTGTTATAAATGTATGAGCAGGCAACTATAAGAGAATTGAGGGCTAAAAAAGCAACGAGGCTTCTATGGCAACCTATCAAGAGACGAACAAATTCTGAAGTTACACGAATAATAACTCATTAAACAGAATGGGTCTACCTTAAATTTACTTAAGCATATAAGACAGAGTAGGATAATTTCAAACTGAGATAAAATACAACCGGACAGTCTGGTTAACTTTTCTCATCAAAAATGGTTTATCCATATACAGTATAACCGTTTTAAATGAAGCAAACACGGAAAACGTTTATCAATTTAGAAAAGTTGATGGATTTAAAATAGGCACTAGGAGCTAGAGCAGTTATAAATCAAAGTTGAAATATCAATTAAGAAAATAGGTACCCTTCTTGTTGTACTCCTCGAGGGAAGAATGTAAAGGTTTCTTCCTGATCTCTGGATGACTTTCAGTGAATATTATTCTCAATCGGAATCATTGCACGTACATTCAGTCTTCATGGATGCAGTGCTTTTTGCAATTCTATTTGCACGTTTAAGCCGTTCCTTGTTCGCGTTTCGTTACTAGCATAGTGAAAATCAGAAAGCAAACCGTGCATTTTTTTACCTCAGAACCATAAAGCCAGTATTTCATGGGTGTCTTTCAGAATTATTACTGTATAGCGACGAAAATACTCCTTTTTGTGGTTTATTCTACGTTCACATTATGAAATATGTGTCAAATCGCGTTTCTCTTCTTTACAGTAACAATTTCGTAGATAGACTAGACTACATTTAATCACACGATAGTTTAAATCTCCATAACTGCAAAACATTTTTTTCCAATAGAAAAAAGAAAAAAGCACCATTTAAAATAGAATTTAGAGATCAGGGAATTTATACACAAAGTTTGTCCCCACATCTTTCACATAAGCACATCAAGATTAATAGAAGTTCATAAACGAGATCAAATCTAAAGAAGGAAGTCATTCGTGCTGAAAAAAAGATAGTAGTGAAGTAAAAAAAGTGGTCGGAAAAAATTGAAATCCTTTATTATTTCAACAAAAGGAAGGCTTACCTAAAATTCAGCTCGGGAGCTCACATTTATTCTCAGTGATCGCTTATTCTTCTACATACATTAGTTGTATGCCGTAGAGGGTAAATGTTGTGGTGTGACTATTCAAATTGACTACTAAATGAAAAAAATACTAAACTTGCGAACAATAACTGGGAGCTTCAAGGTCATCCAATTTCAAATGAGATCACACTAAAGAGTAGAATTTAGTTCAACACGCGATGAGCCGAATTGAAAGAAGGCTTTACAATAGCACAGGACTGTAGGCCCTGCACGAACAGCAATGTTTTGTCAGCCAGAGGGCCGATTGGATCGGACATCGCCCATGCGCCTCACAGCCACCGTCACGGCCTCACTGGCCCTGAGGAGCGCACAGCTCGATCCAGGCGCGTTTCAGCCAATTTCGTGTAGGTTAGATGATGAGTACTGACGCTTAACTCTAACATTATACTAGGTCTAAAAATAAAGAAAGAAATAACATATGCAATAAAACGTACTAATCAAGCATTTGAAGAATGGAATGTGTACACAAAAATTACGGAACTCTGAGCAAACTCCATTGCCGAGTACAAATGCAAGTCCGATTTTAAGGCTATTCTGTTTGCGTAAAATACAACCATTTCTGCTACTCAGATCTCATCTGCGGGCCATTCGGACATGTTAGTTCTCTTTATCGTGTTCTCGAAGCGCATAAAATTTATATAGAACAAATCCTTTGACACACTAAGAAAAAAATTAATGAAGGATAGATTACGTCTAGTACTGTGATTCTCAACTCATTTGAAGAACCTCACACTTAACTGTAGAGTTTCCCTCACCGAGCTAATTTGCAAAAAAAATTCAGGTGGGGCCCACAAAAGGAACTTGAATTAACTGGAACCCGAGATTCATCACTTGCATTTTCATTTTCATGGTCCTCTGAATTACGGGGGCATATAAATACAAAACCTGTTCAATGTGATGGCTTCACAAGTTAATGACTCAACCAATGGGGCGAAAAAAAAAGAGTATAAATAAGGAACACGACTTGAACGAAGTCAGAAATAAAACTGGGCCATGCAATTAAGACCTATGAGATATGTTAAAGAGTTATTTGAGACTCTCTGACGTTCGAGCAGTTCATGAGGCCGCTATGATGAGTTGCCTCAGAGCCGGGTGCATCCGAGCGTTGATGCCTCATCAATGAGAGAGCGGCAGGTCGCACTTGAGTGCAGGTCTAACATAATTACACACGCCTACGGAAGCCAGAAATCAGAGGAGGGATAGTTTAAATATGCTTCTCTAATGCACAACACCTTTGATTAAAAACTATCGATACACATTTTGAATTTCAATCAAGTTGATACAAGTCATGCCATTAATTGAGTTTTCGAATGCGTCATGATTAATACCAGGACACAAAGATGCTTACTCCCGTCGTCGAGCTGGTACTTATCTCAAACTAGTCCGAGCAGAGGAACAATGACACAGACAAACAACAGCTAGCTTTCTCTTCCCAATGAGAAGAAACACCACCCTCGCATGCGCTGTCTCGAACCCTCTACCATTTCACGTGGAAGATGAGCGCCCCTATTCACTATGGCACAGTGGCAAGATTCTAATGTTTTCCAAGGAGAACAAACTTGAGACAGCGGTTACTAACTACATTACAACTGCAACTCCCAGTGAGAAAGTTTCTGAATTTCAATGAAAAGTTATTCTTTAGAAAAAGCCCGAAGGAGAGAAACAACACATTTGCGAGCGCGCAGGTCAGTAGCAAGTTGCAATTTCCGAGTTACAATTACCTTTTGGAGTGCGGCGAGTTGGGCAGCGAGCGACTGTGCTTCAAATCCGAAGACGAATTACCCATCTTGACGATTGGGATTGTGAACTGCAAGGATCACGGGGACACCTAGCGACCGTCAGAGTGCAGCAACATGCTGCTCAACAGTGTAGTCGCATCAAAGATATTCGTAGAACTGTTCGTCAAGTGAATCGCCAAGCTGCTTGCTTCCCTCAAACCGTACATGGAGTTTTTCATTGCGTAGAAATGCACAATTTCACACATGCTTTTCAATGAACGAGTCAAATCTTGAATAATATTAAGCGTGATAATGAATCATTTGATGATGATGCTAACATCAGAGAAGTATTATATCAATTCAAGCATCAAGACAAGGACAAATTTACGTCTCGTGTATCGTAGATGCACTGAAGAACTCGAAAAACTTCTATTTCAAGGCCCAATTATAAGCGTTTAAATTTTACAGTTTCAGTCACAGCTACACCGGCAAGACAGCAGCACACCTCCTCTCACAAGCTCTGCCAGCAAGTCACTGTCTGACTGCCAGTCTGCCACACTGGCCCACAGCCCCACACATCGGGTCATGATCGGAACGAGGCTCCGAGCGACGGGATCGGGGACTCAGAGCTACGGTTGCCGGATTGGGCTTTTTCTGGCTGAAATTCTCAAATTTGGCTATAAAACAAAAAGTTATTCCGTAATCGGAGCCCTGGTGGCTGAGAGTAAGCAGAGTTTCTATTGAGTAAAACGTATCCAGAAAGTTCGTACGGATTGCTTCAAAATGATCACGTTAAAAAATCGACTCTCCATATTCTAACATGATTTATTCCAGTTGGGTGCTATTTTGTGTCCACGTGAAATCGAAGTACAAAATTTGGAGGTGTTTCAATGAGTGTTTCAATCCCAATGTATCAAAATATTGAAGAAATGGTGAACGAGACAGCAACTATCAACGTTCTTAACGCGGAAAAGTTTCCAACAGCCCCAGTTAAGCGTCCGTCCAGCACCGAATAGAAATCGTGTCTGTTATGATCATATGTTGGAAAAATAACGTTTCTCTGAGGTAATCTTGGCTGTCAACTGGAAATGAGTGATGCTCACATAGCCAGACCTATTCCTATTTTTGAGTCGGTTGTGTCACTCCTCCCTCATTTCTTGGATATAGTTTCGTGCTGAGAGCTTCATGCGGGGATCTGCCTCTCTCTCGTAACATAACTTGCAAAATGTGGTGAATAAATATTGAGTGGAAAAATGAACATAGGCGAAATGAACCCCGAAAAAAGTGCTCAATAATGATACTTCACTCAGAAAACAACTGGGATACTCATATCTTTCTTCCCTTATCACTCATCTTTAATCTTTGTATTGTATTCCTTTTCATGTAAATATTCTTTATGTGTAATAGTTAACACGGAAAACTTCCTCACTCTTTTGCCTCATGCGCGATTGATAGTTGACATCAGACAATTATTCTACTGTTGAATGCCTTTGTCCTTGCATTAACACTCAACAAAACATGCTAACTTTATGTACTCCTGGGTCTGTAACGATGTGCAGTAGCATTGATCCCTACATTCCACAGCGTTAATGAAAAGAAATGATAAGGTTTGTAATTTGTTTCAATCAACCAATGCACACTTCTTTTCTAGTGAGTCCGGTTCTCAACAAGAGAATCTAATAATAGATGTTAATATGCCAACATCGTTCATGCGACGAACGGGTAAACGATCAGTATATATCCACTGATGTCAAGTGAACACTTGAGTTATCCATTAAGTTCATAGGGCTTTTCCTTTGTATGCTACGACTTCACTATTTAAGCAGGGAAAAATTATACCCGATTTGAGCATCAAGCGGTAGCATAGTTACGCGTAACTTTATTACCGGGTCAACTATCGTTTGGTATATATAGAATGGACTATTAGGGTATAGCAGGATAAGCTAGGTTAGTTCAAGTTAACACGTATCCGGCGAAGGGAGCCACCGGTGGTCATCGAGGAGATTTTCATAATGCTGCTGATCGACCTGCAGTCACTAACTCAATTTTTATAGATACTTCATGTAACCTAAACAAGGGCACGATTCAGTTAATGTTAGTTATTTTCAAAATTTCTTACAACAATTGCCTTCAAATTTGAATTGTTGTATGTCGAACTTCAATTTAACCTATCACATGAAATGTGTGTATCATTAGCACTGATAGCTGCATTCATTAAGTAAAGAAAGGTACATTATGTATGTTGAATTAAGTTACGGTAGGATAAGTTAGATTAAGATGGGATTATCAGGCTCCAAAATAACGTCACACCCAACCTTTTTTGGTCAGATTTCCATTAGGTTATTGTGAGCTGGTGCTAAGGAACAGTGTGACAGTCAAGAGAAACGCATTGTTCTTCCTCGACGTACACCAACCAGAGCTTGACGACAGCATCCGCCTCACGATTTGTACACTGGGATTCCGTGTCTCCTGACGTGAGAAAGGGGGCAAGATGTCACCCATTAGCGCCTCACACAGCGTCTACGAGCCCCGTGAAAGTTGGTAGGGAAGACAAACACCACACCATCATCTTCAGAACTGAGCCAACGATTACTTATAATTTCCCCAGTTTGTTCACGGCCAGGAGGTGGGCCAAATGCCCGTGCCTCTCCATGTCTTCCTGATTATGAAATGGACTTATTAGGTTTCTCACTTTCCTTCTTTTTCACCTGCGACATAGAATTCTGTGGTCTAGATCAACATTGTGTTTTAGTTTTGTGGTTTTGAGTATTGTGGTCCTGATATGTGGTCATTTTAAAAGCGTGCAGGAGCAGTACTTGTCTCTGGGTTATCAGAAGTTGTCAATAAAACAAATTTTAGCCTGAAGTGCTTAGAAAATCGATGATGAAATTCCTTTCAGAGGGTAGTCTCAAAATAGACGTTGTATCACACGATTCTAAAGAGTGTTTTCTACTCCTCCAATTTTAGCAAGGAAGACTCGTTTCAAACTGTATATTAAACGTGTTTACATGGCCTTCCCCGTGCGCAGTATTAAATTCAGACACTTGATACTGCAAGATAATCTGATGAATCAAATGGAGAACTTGACGTCTTAAATAGAAATTATTGCTTCAATCCTTCACTGTTTAAGATAAAATGAATATTACTCAACATTATTCGCAAGCATGATAACAAGACAGAAAATATTACTGCCTCAGAAACCGCATCAATACATGACAAATTGCCCTTAGACCAATTGGCTCAGTACAACAGCCTAAATATAATAATAATGTAGCGATACAGGTGCAATGATAGTTTTTACAGTACTGTCGCGTCGTCTCAGTGCAGTTGTTCCATCAGTTAACTCCACTGATCGGAAACGAACCTCATTGGGCGGCTGTACAGCAGAATTTACTATTGACCTATCGTGCTTCCGGCAAAGTGCACTGCTGAAGCCCACGCTTATTTTTTACAGTCTTAAATATCTAGCGGCTTCAATCGATCGTCGCAACCAGAACTTTTGGAGCAATGATCCGCTCTAAAGAGACCTAGAAGTGTTTCACTTCGCCGAACTGCACAAAAAACAATGGAAACACTGAGCTGTTTTTTAACTAGGTGCACAGTGAAGGCTTAATTACGTGGAGTGTACAAATAAGATATTTTAACGATTCACCATTTCTTCTCGAAATTCTGGTGTTGATCCGGAGTCTCATTTATTTTGTCGCCTCACCTCAACACACGCACTAATTTATTATTATTATGAGAAAAAACATAAAAATTTCCCACCATCACCTTCAGATGTAAGACTTAATTACAATTCAGATTTCATCAGGCTCCAGTCAATGCTTCTTTCTATAACCTTAAGATAACTTTTGTATACGCTTTGTGCTTTGCTAACTGTACGCACACGCGTTATGATCACATATATCAATCAAATGACCTAATTTAGCGCTTTTTAGTAATCGGATATTGGAAAACATTTCCTCGTAATTCAAATTATTGATACTGCAGGCGCACTGGTAGCGGATTACTTATATATTTATCCTATATTTTAGCTTCACTATGTCCAAAGAACAGGCAAATTTTATCACTCACTGCCTCATAATAATCTTCCATGTATAATCTTGCTCCTATGAAAAATCTTTCTCCTATGAAAAAACACCATTTGTTATGAGATGAAGTCTACCTGAGTCAACGAAGCTCGAACAAAATTAGTGCAACAGTAACTAGAGGTGTGATGGCCACATGAATGAACCACTACCCAGTCTAACTTTTTCGTCGCCTGCATGCATGTTTTTCGCCGCCTAAGCGATTTAAGAGATTAAATCGCTTAGGCGGCGAAAAAGTTAAACTGGGTATTAATGAGTGACAGGTGAAAGATTAAGTCAGCAACAGTTTGAGGCGCAGAATGTAAACTGGCAGTTGCTGCACTGAGGCCGTAATATTACAAGACACACAACGGAGGAGGTGCAACAATCGGTTCTATGCGACGCAAATATGAGACTGGCGATCCCGCAGCTATAGTTGGAAATTTCAATGTGAACGTGTTCATGATTCAGCCAACATGATGGACACTAAATCGCCGATTTGAGTCTGGTGAATGTTATCACTGAAAAATGGACACAATTTGTCAGTAATTTCTTTGATATTAATAGAGGAAAATGAAATTTTCCTACAAAAATAAGGATGAACCGAACGTAGAAAGGGCTATAATTATTATTCGTAAGACAAAACAGAGCTGCGTACTTTGTTTTCGTCATGAAAGGAGAATCATTACAATTTCGTGGTCAATTCAAGCAGTTAACGTAGCTTAGAAAAAGGTAGGATGCCAGCATAACATGATATAAAAAGTAAGCATGAAAGTATTTTCACTGAATGACTTTATAAGCATAGATATTTCATAACATACAACAGCTTCAATTACATTGTGCGCACCAACAAATATGAAACTCTTTTACGTGCTGATGCGTTAGCGATATTTCAAAGTGGACTGTGCTACAAATCCTGTCAAATCTGCAAGAGGCGTTCCAAGACCGCACAGCCTAAGAACTCATTCAAACACATGATGGATGCCCTGGACAGCTCAAAGAAGCTTAATGCTACAGAGACATCACCATTCACAAGGGAGAACTAACTCATTGTGCTTCTGACGAGACCAGCTTTCGGTACGTATGCAAGTTAAACTTATTATGCATCGGCAGTTTACACAATCTCTTTCGATTAAACCAGAGAAGTAACCGCCAGTAAAAAGCATATTGGCATCTAAATTAGAGCATACGTTTCCATTAGAGCTTCAACGCTCATCTGGTCAGATTCTTGGAAAACGAGTACGAGTCATATTTAGTGATGTAAAAAAAACGGTTTTATTTGATTGCATTTTTTTTTGCAAAAAAACATGTTTTGATGTGTTTTTTGCTTTTTTGTTTTTTTTTTGCACGCACCCTAATTTGTTTAGTGTAAGTCTGTCTTTTTTTGGCCACATAAAATATATTAATATCCATGCTTTTTCAGTCATGATTTTTTGGTAAAAAAGACGTTTAAAAATAAGCATGGTTTTTGGTCACATCAAATATATTGATATCCATGTTTTTTGGTCATGATTTTTTGTAATAAAAACATCAGAGGGAAACCATACAGTAAAAGTGGTGGCAGATAACCCACAATTACCTAGAGGAGTGCAAAAGGAACAGCAGGAGCCTTGGAACTTATATTGATGGAGTCTAAATTCAGGGCTTACTATCTCTACTATGTCTGATTCTATTTTTATGTGACCAAAAAAATCTAAGATAGTAGAGATAGTAAGCCCTGAATTTTGACTCCATCAATATATGTTCTGTGGCTCCTGCTGTTCCTCTTAGACTCCTCTAGATAATTGTGGGTTATCTGCCACCAATTTTACTGTATGGTTTCCTTCTGATGTTTTTATTACAAAAAAATCATGACTAAAAAACATGGATATCAAAATATTTTATGTGACCAAAAAAAAACAAGCTTTTTTTAAACGTCTTTTCTACTAAAAAATCATGACTAAAAAAGCATGGATATTAATATATTTTGTGAACAAAAAACCATGCTGTTTTTCGAAAAAACATGTATTTTACAAAAAAATCATGACCAAAAAACATGGCTATTAACCCCTTCCACGACATTTTTTTTGTTAAAAGCGTTTCTTTTCCAGACTAATTTTTTTATTTTGGTTCTATATAGTATTTTTGATGCTGGTCATGAAAACAGTTCGTAGTTATTTTTTCTTTCCATTTTTGTGGTTAACTTTTAATTTTGAAAATACCTTTGTAGGCAAAAACGAGTCACCCTCCCTCCTTCTCCTCCTCCTCACTTGTCAAGAAATAGTCATTGTCTGATGAACTGGCAGAGTTATCAGAAGTTTTCAAGCTTCTGAGGGAAGGTTCATATTTACTATCTTCCGTTGAACTAAACATTTGGGATGTAACACTTCAAAATGCTACAAAAAATGAATGCAAATGTGGATGCAAACAACACCCATCGGACGACAATGGCTGTTGGAGCAAGTCTAGTAACAATGTCCTTGAAATCCCATAGCTCTACTCTATCGCCTCTGCCAGGTGTACGAATTGACGAGAATACTCGTTTCACACGTAGAATGGCTTACAAAGGCTTAAAATTGACGAGTATATACGTATGTAGCTAGTTTTTGGAGGTAAAGTTTTAGATGAGTATACTCGTCAACGACTGAAAAAAAAAGCATTTTGTGAAGACGAGTATACACGTTTCTGCCGAGGAAGGGGTTAATATATGTTATGTGACCAATAAAAGAACCATGTTTTTTTAAAAAAGATGTTATTTTACAAAAAGTCATTAATATCCATATTTTTTAGTTTTGATTTTTTTTAAAATAACATGATTTAAAAAAACAGCATGGTTTTTTTAAGTCACATAAAATACATTAATATCCACATTTTTAGGTCATGATTTTTTGTAAAAAAAAGATGTTTTAAAAAAAACAGCATTGTTGTCTTTGGTCACATGAAATATATTAATATCCGTGTTTTTTAGTCATTTTTTGTAAAAAAATTGTTAAAAAAAGCATGGTTTTTATGGCCACATTAATCTTAATATCCACGTTTTTTTAGTCATGATTTTTTTTGTAAAAAAAAATGTTTAAAAAAAAACAAGCATGGTTTTTTGGTTGCATAAAATATATTAATATCCATGTTGTTTAGCAATGATTTTTTGTAAAAAATAACATGTTTTAGATTATTCATTAGTTTTACCCTCCCTACCCGCAGCAACAAATGCGTTCCAAAGAGAGTGGGGGTGATAGGCACCATTTAGTATGGAGTTAAGGAAATGCGAAATCTACGCTGAAAGGGCATAGAAACAGTAAGTTGTGAAATAAGATTATGAAACAAGACCAAAGTTGAAGAAGAAAGTAGTAGGTGCTGAAAAACAGGACAGCAGTGAACCGAAAATAGGTGTTCCTTAACATAGTAAAAACATTTTATTTCAACCAAAAAAAAGCCCACCTAACTCTCAGCTCGGGCTCTCACATTGTCCTTTATTTTAAACAGCATGGTTTTTTTGGTCACATCTCCATCGATGGCCATAAGTTAAGAGATATTATTACAACACACCATTTGGGGAGTTGAAGGTGATTCACGAGCATTGTAAAATAAATGAAATATCAAAACATGAAACCTCAGAAAACAAAAACAAAAAAATTTCATACAACCATAGAAAACCATGAATTAAGAAGTATGCTGTTTTATTTTATAATCTGACTTGAAAAAAAATAATGCAATGTGGTTCTTTTTCTTGCTGAGTTATTTTCGGACAAAATATTAAAAAAAAAACAAATTTCCAGGTTTTTTTTCGCCAGTTTTTTTTGTAAAAAAAACATGTATTTAAAAAAACATCACGGTTTTTTTTAGTCACATCTCTAGTCATATTACCAGATCAAATGCCCGTGACGCTCTACAGTGTCAAGCAGCGTTCACGATGTTGTATCATTACTAAATAAAAAACAAACGCATAGCTGTGACAAACAGTGTTATCTATGTTGTATGGTTCCTCAGTTGAGACCACCCAGGACTGAGTACCACAATTATCCAGAATTTTAGAGTTTTATTTTCGTATACGATTTTTGAATTATAACAAAAAAGTCAGCTTAGATAGATGTTGGAACAAGCTATTGTTACTCTGTATTATGAATTCGTAGAAATGATCGTAATGCTAGAATGATGAAAGACATTTTACCTCTTCTAACAGATAACAGATTGGAACTGCAGTCTGCCACGTTAGCTACACATATAAGTGAGATTGTTATGTGTGAGCTGTTCACCATATTCATAGCGGATATATTATCCAAATACTTCTATAATAATTTTCGAAATTTAAATTTGGCAACGAATATCTAATGCGATTTAACAGGAAAATCCTGGGCATAGCGTTGTTGCAGTTTGCCTTCTATTCCCAAATTCGTTCAACTAACGGGAGTAGAAAACGCTCCCCGTTCATTGCGTCGCTTTAAATAGAAAAGCACAAAACATAAACGCCCTTCGAGACTACGTACCTATCTAAATGCGAGTACCAACATCAAGACTAACAAAAAATGATTACTAAATTTTTCTCTGAAACCTTTCTAATATCATCAATGTTCAACATTTTGATTGATGATCATGCAAGTTGGGGGGCTTAGTGCTCAACCTCCAGTAAAAATACTACGTCGCAGTGGTACTCATCACCTAGCAATTTAGATGCACAAATAATTTTATGACAGGAACGACAATTAAATTCAGAAGCGATGTCACTCGTTCCTATGTGTGAGATTGTAATTGCTACCACTATCGAAGAGAGTCATGCTAAGGCCTTTTGTTAAGGAAAGGCCTTACAACCTCCATGTTTGGTCATCGTTTTGGAAAACGAATGAGGAGGAGAAACGAAATGCGACATCGATTTTACTCAAGAAATAGATACTGGCTTTAAAGACGGTGAAGGTAGGTACTTTGAAAGAACACTGAAAATTATTCAAAGTGAAGATCACATAACGAATAATCACTGACAGTCGCACTAATAAATCATATTTAAACTTCAAACTCGTTGATCACAGCTGCTATGCAGGCATGGGTGACTATGAGCTGCAGAATAGTGGTTTCCTTCCTCGCAACTATAACTATACAGACATAGATTAACCAAAAACGCATCCACACTTGATACCCGAGTAAGTTACCGAGTTCTTGTAGGACTATCACAGAGCTTCCCACCTGTGACAACAGTACTATCAAGCAGCCACGGGACACAGAAGATATATTATCGCTCAAGTATAGTCAAGCCGAGACGACTTCAAATTCATCGAAATGCAGTACATTCGGAAGTTCAACCAACAAAGATGAACGTTGTCATCATGTCGTGGCAAAGATTTGTGCATCTAAATAACTACAGATAATGTATGATAACCCGGACGTTAAAGTTCTGAATTATGAGTAAACAGTTTTAGGATTGATATTAGATGTAAGTGCCATCATTCGAGAAAAAGTAATACGACTTTTCAGCGCAACACTCTTCTGATTCCCAAAAAATTAAAAAGTGAAATCGCCGCTAAGAGTAAATCGATATAGGGATGATTGCTGCATTACGGAAAACAAAATGAAATCACTCCAATCTCCAACGTTACTGCACATGAAGCAGTCGTTTGGCTTCACACGAAATAAAAGCTAGCGTTTATCGTAGATTAGCAATCTGAGTGGAGTAAGAGACGATTCCATCAGAATCCGGTTTGCAATAACACCAAAAATCTTCAAATTGAAGACTGATCTGAACATTATACCACCTGCAGAATTTCCCAAAATGCTCCTGAGTTTCATATGGGGTGATAATTATGTGAGCCATTGCTGATACTTCGGAGATCAAGTGTAGCTTGACGCGCTAGAAAGCCTCTTTAACGTTTGGCCTACGTGGCCAGAAGTGAACGGATCTCAAGCAGAAAGCTATGATGAAGAAAAATGATCTACGTAGTCAAGGCCTCCAATGCTAGCTAGAACACTTAAATAAGATTTTCCTCGAAAAAATAAGGAACCATTCGATAGCCTCTCTCTTATTAATTTCAAGGCCCATTTTGGGTACTAAATATAGTATAGGATACCTTAGATCGCTTTGTTCAAAACTGTTTTAACAAGCTGGTAGTTGTATAACTTGATAATGCTATCAAGTTTAACGGACGCGCAATAAATTTCAAGTGGCGTTAAAAGAGTGCGCGACAAGCAGTACCTGGCAGAGCGATCAACGCACACACTGTGAGTACAACATCCGTCAGGGCTGGAAAACAAACAGCCGACTGGAGAAGGGCCTGTCGTCTTTATTTGGAGTCTGCGCCAGCCAAGCAATCTGGCGACGCAGTTTGAGTCCCCAGACAACACAAAGATCAAACACGCCCACTCTGCTCTCCACCAAACGAACATGAAACGTCTAAATTTATGAGGCAGTTATTTTTCACGAAGTCCGTTCAGATGATATCGGTTCGAGCGCAATATTGCGATCGATCAATGAAAGGAAGATGTAAATTAATGTAGGCTCGTTTGTTGCAATGTTGCTTTTCTTGCTCTAGACAACTTCGGCAAGAATGGAATAAATCCTGTTCAATTCGTGTTTTTATTTCATTATATGGAGTACTGGGAGTGATATTATAAGAACCAGCCTACAAATAGATATATGCGACACAAATTGACCTATAGCATGAGCAATAAACGAAAATTAAATGTCTGCATTGGTATCAATACTTTTGTCAAATTGGTTTCTAGATACCTAGTGGGCAACTTACAAACTCTAAAGATAAGCTAAACAGTGAATGATAAGCTAAACCAAACACCAAAATTTTACTGCAAGTTCAAGAGGTAAAATTGTGCAGCTGCGTCAAGTTTTGTTAGGTTCAATTAGGATAGCTCAGGCTATGCTAGGCTAGGTTTGGTTAGCATGGGTTGGGTTAGGTTGGATTCGGTTCGGTACAAACTAACAAAATTTTGGGGGCAGTTGATGCACGGAAGCAACTGTCAGGGGACAAACAGTTTTCCTAGATCTATTTTCAGTATTGCAGAGTAACTTAAACTCAGAGTCATCAAAACAATCAATGCTTCGCTATCAATTAACATAATTTTACAATTTTAAATGCACTGCATAATTTGAAACTGGAGCCCTCCTTCAATAGCTACGACAACTAACATCATATTAAATTGTATAATAAATTGAAACGTTTTACCTGTTATACTCTCCAGTGTAACTGTCTTTGGTCTCCGACCAAAGAAAAAAAGGAAACAACGCTAAGAACTGGAGGAGATGACTGGCCAGCATTGCAATCCATTAAACGTTCTAAAAGAACATTTGTAAGACTGAGTCTGCGAGAACATCATCACCAACCTTCTGGAAAGAGCGCCTCGACAAGGACGGACATCAAACATCGTTTTGACGAGGAAGAAACGCCAACAGAAAATTGCCAGGAACTTCAACGTACGACTACATGTTTTTTTTTCTTAATATTGTGTATTCTAAACGGGATTTTATTATAACTATATTTATTGAATTAATTATCCATGCATTTAAATCGTTTAGGAAGTAGCTCCTGTTTATATTTTAGAGCGTTAATTTCAAAATTATTAACTAGCAACTCAGGGAGGTGGCGTTACTGACGCGGTTCACTCGAGGGCAGGCAGGCAGTTGGGGGGAGACGCTCATTGAGAAAGGACGAACAAGAGAGGGCATTCTCGTGCGTTACAGTCTTGCGGCTGTTACGCTTAATTGTAAAGTAAATCACAGCGTTGGAAAGTAAATTACGTTAATGTAATTACTGAATTAAGTTCTACAAGTCAGTTGTTTCTGTAGCCGTGGCTGTGCTAATTACTAATGAACATTCAGTACCAACTGAGTGCACAGCTCCTCTCAAGATGGCGGTGCAGTCACAGGTGATTCGCATAACAACGGCGGAATCGCCCGATAAGATGAGTATTCCCTCTAATAATACCAATCTAGGCTCTTCATTCAAACTTCTAAGTATGTAGGATGCGTATTCTGTCATAGAGTGATAACATTCATTAATAGGTAAATTCCTGTTCATTAAAGATGCTTTTTATTTAACCTTTTGTGGTGAGATGAGTCAGGAAAGAAAAGGAGACGATCGTTCGTAAGAAATGAATGAAAATGATTACCGCAGATCACGTTACCGAAGATTACTGAAATATTCCCTTAAAGGGGGGTGACAGCTTCAATTTGATTAATAAATCATAGAAAATATAGTAATTGTGACGAATATATGCATGTCACGACGATTAAAAGATTCGAAAGATCATGCTCCAGCGAATAATCTGACACGCGAATTATATTAACGATGTTCCCATCAGCGGGAGAAGGAAACCCATTACAACCTCCTGTACTTCTAAACAAAATATAATAGTGCCATCCCAGTTTCCTAACAAAGTGTTGAAATAACGCTCAATAATACCAATAATGAAATTGATTTAGAAAAAATAATTCCAAACTAATGATGCTTACGTGACCCTCCAGCCTCCCCAAGGGCATGCAGGCTCAGTTGAAATGCTCACGGAATTTTTCTCTCAGAGCACAACCATCGCATACATTCCGATCATGTCGTCATAACGACCACTCGTAAAAGCGTCGTTGCAGAAATGGTGCACGCAAATACTTTTCTGTTTGCACAGCAACCTCTGTTCGTTTGACCAGGTTTTAAGGAGCCTGTGCGCAACAGTATGATCGGCGCTAAAGCTCATCGACATCCCAGCCTCACAAGAAATAAAAACACTTAGCATGAAAAGGAAGAGTGTGGGGCATCAACATGGGAAGAAGGAAATGAAATCAATGTTGCAGTGAGGAAATAACCACTAGCTTAAAACGCCGATTCAATATGTAAGGTTACAAATTTACATATTAGAACACTTTTAACACTATCGCGTACTGCACAAAAATATAAAGCTCAAATTGATCTCACCTGCATTTATATCATTTCCAGTTGAACCATACGTTAGCAAAGCTGTCTTATGCTGCAGCAGTGGGCCAGTCACCACAATTATTCCAGCTGATGTCTAGACAGATATTAAACTCATCCAAGAAGCTCTCATTTAAAGCTCAGGTCCGCCAGGTCAGTAAAGCTCAGGTCCGCGAGACCTGAAATACTTGCCAGGCTTTGCCTGGTGGCGGTAGTTCTAAGCTGCGACAAAATTATCTTTTTAATCGAGATTCATTCAGTTACTATATGAGTTATATTGTCATATTCGCCAAAATACATAGAGCAAAAATCGGTCAATTCCTCCCGTGCAACATCACACGCGGTTACAAACAAAAAGTAATTATCTTTCATTCTCTGTTGGTATTTCGTATTTAAAGCCTACACATTTCTACGTAGCTAATTATCAGTATAG
>JACJUY010001583.1:0-94700 GCA_014220935.1 Platorchestia sp. MABIK
CTCGCCTCCCTCCCTTGCACTGCTCCTGTCAATCTCGCTTCCCTCCCTTGCAATGCTCCTGTCAATCTTGCCTCCCTCCCTTGCACTACTCCTGCCAATCTCGCCTCCCTCTCTTGCACTGCTCCTGCCAATCTCGCCTCCCTCCCTTGCACTGCTCCTCCAGTTGCTCGCATGTTACCCTCTGCCTTGCAGTCTGCGAGCGCTGGGCTCCGGCGTGGGGGGCGGCCCGGAGCTGCGGCGCCTCGACCGCGCCTACTTCGACTCGAGCATCACACTGCGGGACTGTGTCTCCAATGTCATCCACGACATCCAGATCTTGAACATCACCGCCAACCCAAGTGAGAGCGTGTGATTTTTTATTTATTTCGTCAAAGTAACGTAAAATCCAGGTTCTTGACATGACTTCCAACCTCGGCGCGATTTTATTTAATTTTTCATGCGTTCTGACTATGTAGAAATAGCGTGACATCTACGTTCTTGACATCACCTCCAACAGTGATAAGCATGTAGAGCATTTTGTGGCGGTTTTGCACTGATGGATCACCATCAAAATTTTAGTTCTATTCCATACCCTAAGTTGACGTTCATTTTATGTTGACGTTGTCATCAAGTAATTGAGTAATTTCAACTCATGTATTTACTCCCGTCAACATTACCGCCACCAAAATAGAGTGGTCCTCTTACTGGAATTAAGCGTACCTTATTTTGTAACTAATCTGATCTACCACAGGTGTTTAGGATTTTTTCCTTGAAAATTGAAATATTTTTGCTTTGTAATTTAGCATCTTTTCATTTGCAGTTTCCTGCAACGGTTTCTTGTCCGGTTGGTAATATTTATTAGGATTTAATTTCATAAAATGGTAGGACATGTTTTAGATATTCAGCTCAGGTTTCCTCCGAGCTAGCTCAGCTTTTACGTCCCTGTAATCTGCACGAATGCCGTAAAATTTCGATGGTACAAGGTGACCTCACAAGTTCCGTGGCATCTCGCCCAATGAAAATTTCTTTTACTTCTAGTACCGTTTCAAGTTCTCACGATGTCATTCATTGCAGTTTTTTATGTTAAGGATATTTTATTAGCCAAATACAAACAAAAACTCATTTCTTCAACAAACTTGCAGCGACTTTCTTCTAGCACATTTTCAAAGTAAAATCTTTTTCCTAGAATGCATTACCTACAGCTCGTCTAACATTAACAAGTTTTCTATAACAAACGGTGAATGTTTCACTTATTTTTGTCCTGGCTCACTTCAGGTGCATCAGCCGAGAAGATCAACGAGGACGTGAGCATTGCGACCGGCGGGGAGATCCGGGACTTGCTAAGTCAGGAGTCTCTAGTGAACGCCGTCTTCGTTCTTCTCAACGCTGTTTATTTCAAGGGCACATGGCTCACCAAGTTCGACCCTCAGGACACCAGCAAGCAGGTACACAGCAGCCTATGCTTCCTTCGATTCAGAATGTTGGTTAAAGCCTACTGAATTGTTTGGATGGCGGATGCGCAGGTTGCATGAATGTGTCTGTTCATGTTTCTTGTTTCATTTTAGACTTCGGTGTGTTGTATAGTGTCCTTTGTGTGCCGAAATTTCAACAGCGAACGTGCTATGGAGCAATTAAAACTGTTAAAATTGAGTAGTTTCGCAAAAAAAGGAATTTTCAAATTGAAATTAGGTTTATTGCAATTATACGAAGTATTTGAAGGTCATGGGTTTAACTTTTAATTCGGTTATGTGTAGAGCGTACCGCCGTGCTTGTCTATCAACAAACCATATTGCAGCTCAAATATTATTCAAAACCGTGCCTAGAATCTGCTGTCAAGTTTCAGCCCAAACCAGATTTGCTTGAGGCCTTTCTGATTACAAATTTTGACGTACGGTGTTCTAAATCGTTAAAATTTTATCTATAATAGGTTTTTGAGTTAAATTAGGCTTCTTTCTTGCTGTCTCTTTTACTTATATAGAGCTTAAAGTTGAAGTCTTGAAAATTAACATGACTGTATGAGAAAGTTCCGTTTTACACGCTTAACTGCGACCGGGATTTTTTGTATTTATTAATCTTAAAGGCATTTACGATGCCTGCAAATTTTGATGGAGAAGTCCTCCAACCAAGGCAGGTCAAAACAAAGCGTTTACTCATTTCTGTGGAAAATTTTCTATCTATGACACCACAGTGGACACAGAACATTTGACGAGAAAAGAGTTTGTACGAGGGTTAATTTTGGAAGATTGCTGTTTCAAGCGCTGGATCGCATCACTTCACGTTCAGGATTCAGAAATGTGCTCCAAAATTTGTGTCATAAATTTTCTAATAAAGTCTGAAGCCTAGGCAAGGGAAGCTGAAAACGATGCGTCAGTTAAGGAGTCATGAGTAGCACGTTGGGTACTGGTTACCCCCATTGGAAAATTGCTTGAGTGACTGACTGTCTCCACGTGCAAGCGATGGTATTTTTCACTGTCTCTGCATGTTTTTTTTAAGTGGACAGACTCGAAACTCTATGTTCAGCAGCAAATTTTAAGCGTACTGTCATCAGAATACATCTCTGTAACAAAATCATTTCTGGATGTTGAATGTTATTCTGAGAGTGGAAGTAATGTGCATGAAATTTCCTATCATCAAAGTGCAGAGAAAAGAAGCATTGACAGATGCATTCGAATTTTCTCAACAATTTAACTTCTCATTGCTTTATTGAAATTTTACGTTTGGGTCGAGAAAACTACTAAGAATCGAGTTTTCCTTTTGGTTTGGTTCGTTTGCAAGAGATTGGTTGAAACAAGTTCTAAATGAATTCTTGATCCAGCAACCGAACAAAAATAAATGAAAGGTTTCGAAATATTGTGAATTTCTGGAGTGGAAATTTTCCTCTTCACTTACATTCTTCATTTTTGAGACCCCTTCATGTCGCTACAGAGGATCAACCTGTTGACAACGCTGCTGGCTCCAACCCCCAGGGGGATACTACAATAATAATTGTACCTACAGAAATTTGCACTTCTAAGGAGAAGATGTGAGATCCAGAGCTCCAGGTTATGTAGGTTTTTTGTTGAAAAAGAATAAGTTTTTGTTTTGTTACCGACTTTTTTATTCACTGCAGTCCTATTTTTCAGCACCCATAACTTTTTTTTTCTTTAGCTTGTTTTTTGAATTACTTTCAATCTTGTATCAATGCGTAGGGTGGGGGGATATACCATATGTATAAATTCCCCGTTTCTTTCACTTCCATGCTAAATGGAACCTCCGTTCTTCCTCTCTCTGGAATATTTTTGTTGTAACCGGGAGTTGAAACTAACGTGAAATCTAAGATTGCACTGTTAGTTTCAAGCTCTGGGAGAGAGAGTTCATCCTTCCGTTTTGTTTTACCTAACGATATTCATAACGTGGGGGGGAGAAAGAAAAAAAAAACAATGTGATCGCTCCTACCGCCATATGGTGTGGTTTTCCGTCACTGTTGTTGCGTCAAGATTGGTAGACTCTGTAACCAATAGCATGCCAATAACCTTCTTAGGAATAGCATGTCAAATTATTTTTAATGAGTTCATTTTGTATGTTTGGTGCTCCTATGACGAAATGTTTGTTCGTTTTTCATCACAACCCTTACATCATTTCAATGATGTAATTTTGAATAATTAATTTTTGAATCAAATTTTACTATATAAACTCAAAACATAATTGGTGAGAGGGGTTCACGAATGAAATTTCCCACGTTCTATTGAGAAAATTTTTTATTAAAGATGAAGTGTCAAGAAAAAATACATTTTGAATCAAAAGCCATGAGCGGGCATCGCAATCGCTCTCGATAAACGGCGCAAATACATCTCTGTGGAGGCCTCTGAGCAACAACACCCTGAGAGCTCGTGTGTGCTTGCAGGTGTTCTACAGCTCCTCCGGGCGGCAGGCAGCAACGGCGGACATGATGACGGTGCAGGGACCCTTCAACATCGGTGAGTTGAGCCTCGGGATGCACTCGTTGGTTCAAGGTAACTCTTTCATGGTCAGGTGTTGCTCTCGGTGTCGGGTCATCAATCGCCTCCGCCAGCTGAATTCCACTGGAGATGTGATGTGAATTGCATCTCAGCTATCGAAATCACTTGCGTTGAAATGCAGTTCTCGAGTTATCCAAGACGGTTAAAGTTTGGGGGTTTTAAGAAATGCTCGTAGTCCCTATTCGATGAAGTGATATTCGCTTTCGTTTTCTTTAAATTTTACTCGTCAAGATATTTTATTGAATGACGTCTTCTTGATTTTAGATTGAATGATTTCCGGTTCTCCCGTAAAACTACAATTCTTCAATTAGGTGTCATCTCATTTTTGTTGAAATTCGTTGGCAGGGATTAGTGTTTATCTGTAGGTTCCCGGTACTGGCGCTGATTGTGCCTAGCTTGATGTTTTAAATTCCTCCCTCTTCTACGGTCGTAGAAATGTCATTAGAATATTACTCTTGTAGGCTGTTTTTTTAAACAATATATCAAACGGTGTAACGATCGAGTGGTGTGAAGGAAATGGTGTTGAAATATACTTCCAGTGCTGGCCTCTCTGAAAATATATCTGTACACATTTGCTCACAGTTCGATCTCTAAACCTGATTTAAATTTTATTATTCTCCTAATAATTGTAGGGTCACCTTAATGAGCCTGTTCAATTATACTGGAACGAACTCATGATTAAATACACTTCAGACTACCAATAAAACCCTTTCAAGCAATCAAATTTGAAAATCATTTTTATTTCTTGCATTTTCTCCGACATCGGCATTGTTAAAGCAGTAGCTCAAAGTTAGTATGGTTTGTGTATCGTTCACTGTGGGCTACCTCAACTATAGACAGGCCTTCAGGATTTCTACCTTTCATATCTACTTTACTTCTTTCAGTTTTCATGTCTTCTTCCCTGTCTTCCCCTTATCTTTTCTTCTTCTGCCTTTTAATTTGCTGTTTCTATGCTCAGGGTATCTTGTGTAGGAACACACCTTGTGCTTAGGTTTCCCTTTTTCTACAGTCCGTTCTGGAAGGCAACTGCTCTTCCGTCTCTTGAGATTGCCTATGATGAAGCTAGGGAGTCTTAAACTAACTCATGTGATAATAGCACTGATTCTTAGATTTTAACTACAAATTATTTATAGCCTATGCTACGTTTTGCTAAGCGCTGCAGGGATTGGAACGTAAATTCTCCGCAATGCTGTGCCACGACGACCAAGCAGGGTGAGAGCAGTGTCAAAAAACTGTCTTTGAAAGGATATCGTGTAGAGGGGATTTTCTTCCGATCGATAAAGTTAATTTACATAATATTATATCATTCATTGAGTTTTGAATGCCTCCTAATAATAGGACGCAATGACCGTTCTTCCCGCAGGAGCCGGTACCATTTTCAAATACCTTTGGGAATGTGGCTAACTTATTTCCTTTCTCTTTAGCACAGGTAAGATTCACCGAGCTCGCAATGGGCGCGGTTTGATCACTCGATCAACTATCAGTTTCAAAGGCGAGGGTGCTATCCTTTGGGTTACCTTAACTAGGCCTGAAGCTCTGAGGTGCATGGTTGCAGAACTTCAGTCCTGACAATCGCTCGAACTTCCGAGTATTTCTAAACTGCCGTCATCTACTTGCTTTGATGTGGATTCATTGCTTCATAAATTTGTGCAGTGAAGTCTCCCGCTCTGGGGGCGACGATACTCGAGCTGCCCTACGACCGTAGCAACATGTCCATGCTCATCCTCCTGCCCGAGATCGAGGTTAGTGCCGTTATTATCATTCACCATCACGGATTTTCCTTCACACGATAACTTTATTGGAAGAATCCAAGTAATCAAGTTATCAATCATTCATGGTTTAGCTAGAATCATTTGCGTTGAAATTTGACGAAATGTGTCATGAATAACTACCGGGTCGGCCATGAGTTTCAATTGGCAGGAAAATGAACTTCTTGTGTAAGACAAGCGTTCTTATTTATGTATGGGGATCGATGTGTTTACCACCTTCCAAACACTCATGTAAATAAGCATTTTCTTCTGAAGAAAATCACACATTACCACAGTTAAGTTATGCGTGTAGTGATGCTGGTGATGCGTTCCTGAATATGATTTATAAGTCGTAAAATGATAAACATTTATCATTATGTGTTCCCAAAGATAGAAATCAAGATAATGTCATACCTGGCAATTCGAATCATAAAAACGCACACAAAACGTTTCCTCACATATGGTAACTTGCCACCCATCCTGTGGAATCGCTAAGCACCATTCTGAAGAAAGTCGCCTTAAAATTCCGCTGGTTGATTATTCAGCACACGAACACGAACCCACAAACAATAAATTTTTTTCCAAATATTGCTTCCTAAAAGCAATGTTTCAGTCGGGAAAAACCCGTCTGTGGTCAGTTACTATTTTTTTAATTAGTTTATCAGAAAAAATTGCATTAGTTCAAACTTCATTAATTCAGCTATGCAGGGAGCAAGGATTATTTTTTCTGTCAACATCTAATAGAACGCGTGCCTAATTAAAATCGCCCAGAATAACTTCCTACACATCACACTAATTCTTAACATTCCACATTATGGTTTAGACTGGAGCCGCATGCATGATATGTACCCATATTTTTATTGCATTTTGGGATCATCACCAGCAAAGTTGAGTTCAGAGCGTTTAAGAGGGTAAGCCACAGAAACCTTAATGTGAAGATTTTCTGCTATTTCATAAAATGCATACCAACTTTCGCAACTGAGAACATTCAGCTTTATGATTTTATTGACATTTCACAAAACAAACAGAAATATTACTCCGATATGGAATATGTCAGCGATTTCAAATTTTACATAGAGCCAAAACGTCTCTGTTTCAATGTACGTTTTTATTGAATTAAGTATAATTTTTTGAGCACACTCAAATTTTGAGCGTAATTTGTAATACTGTTGAACAGCTTTAAATCAAATTAATGATAAAATGCGTTTAGAACTTCAATGCTTGGATGAAGTACATTTATGGAATTCGTCGAGGTATGTGAACCAGTTACGAGTACGGGAGAGGTATGCGTGTGTGATGCGCTTCTAGTATTGTCTCCTGGAGTCTCGCTAGTCTGAATGCCAATAATTTCAGGACTGTAATCGCTAATCGTGATATTGCACTTGTGTTTTTCTTACTCGAGTGTATTTTATATGACTTAGCTTGCAGCTCACGGGGATACAATAATTTGATTTGAAAGAATTAGTACTCCCATGGGGTAAATGTGAGGTCCTAAGCTGAAAGTTACGTAGACCTTCCTTCTATTGAAATAGTTCATTTTTGTTTCGTTGCAAACCGCTTTCAGTCTCACTGCCGTCCTTTTTTGAGCACCCATTACTTTCTCCTTCAGGATGTTTCATGAACTTCTTTCTGTCTTACTATTTCATTGCGCAAAGTATGGAGACGCATATGGAGGTATGGAGACGCATCTTATGTATATGTTCTCCATTCCCTTGATTCCATCCTAAAAGTCTGCCTTCCTTTGTTGGGAACACTGTTGTTGCGGTTACGAAGATTTAAACGAACCTTATTATCTAACAACCTAGTTTACTTGAGATCATTACACATGGATGAGATGCCCCGAGTGGGAACTTTGATTCGGTGTGGTGCGCAGAACCCGAGTGTGGAGGGCACTCTGGCAGCCCTGTCGCCCTACACGCTCTCGCAGGCGCTGCAGGCGAGCCAGAAACTCCCCGTGAAAGTCTTCCTCCCCAAGTTCGATCTCAAGACTAAAGTCAGCGACCAACTCATTGAGGTGAAGCGGAAAGATAAAGTTCTGTTCGTTTTCTCTCTAGGTTACTTTAACTTTCAGCTTTGCTAACAAATGTACGCTTAAACAGCTAATAATTTGATCTAGAATGAAGCATAAGGCTCGTTAGAACAGAATATTTCTTGCTGTAAAGTATTGCTACGTTTTTGTCTAACGGTTAATTTTTATGAACGATCGTAACAACGAAAAAATAATTATGAAGAGTACAACTATAGTGAAGTAAAAATATTGTGTATTAGTTTTAAATCTTGAGCGTTCAATGCTCCTTTGTCTTCTTCCTTGTATAAATAAAAGTTTTAAAAATAACGACGAAAACATTTCGTTATTGAATTGCAGTAATCACCATGTCAACATTCATATTGTCTTTATTGTTGTCTATCTCAATACAAACAATTGCCGCAGTTACCGTCTGCACAATTTGGTTCAGTTCCTTCACGTGCTGCTGGTTGAAGCAATTTAGAGCGCCTCTGCTTAATTTGGAGATCTACTTTTACACTTGATCTTTTGTCTCACGGACATGAAAAGAAGTGTGAACTTTTGTTTCGTGTAATTCGTGCAATGCTGTGCTGTATCGGTACATCTTTCTTCTAACCCTTCGTATATTCGCAATTTATTGTAGAATTTATGCCGTAAGTTCTGCTCGAGCTTGCTTTTAGATAAAAACTCAGCTTCTATTTTTCTGTAGTCAGTTTCCGCTCCTTTAGGTAAGATTTTCGTTCGCAACGTTTTTCCTAACAAATTCTCTATTGATGTACATGAGAGCAATTACATGAAATAAGAAACATGTACTAAAGTATCAACAATTCAGTTTCCATCAAAATTAATACAAAATTTATAATGAGTTTCTGTATTAGTAGTTGTAAACCGTCAAGGACAGGAAAATTAATTTTAATTTTAATTTCATTCAATACAGTTATCTCTTCACTGCTGCAAAGTTAAGCAGTTTATTGATATAAATTTTACATTCAGAGCCTCGGTAAGCTCGGCATCACGGACGTGTTCGACCGCTCCCGTGCCGACTTCTCCAGCTTCAGCACAGGCGCCTCTCCGCTGTTCATAGACACCGCCGTGCATCAGGTACTCTCCGGGCCATGTTCGAATGCTTGTGGTTTTTTGATTGTAGCCAACTCGAAAATTTTTAGTGCATAGTGCATTTAGCGTTTTTGTCTACAATCCCGAGGGGATTGTCCTTCAGTGCAACTTGGAGCTATGTGAGATATTTGAATCCCACTCACATGGTGAGTTGATAGTGTCTCTTCTCGTCAGTGTATTTTGGGAAAATATAGGATGCCTGATCTTCACTTAAAGAAAACGCTGCTAGTGCATGTCCTGGTCAGTGTAACTTGAGGAATTGGCACTTCCGAGTGGTAACTTCGCCTCAGGATCAGCAGCACTTGTTGCATGAGTCTGCTGTGAGTTTAGATGTGTAGTTTACTTCCCTGTTTCTGTCGTGGGGGAGGCCGGCGTATCGTGCAAGCGATATTCTGCACGAATGTCTTCGTCTTCATTCCACCTTTTCATCTCAACGAGATGCTTACGCCTTCACTTTCTAACGTAGGGAGCTGCCCACCACCAAGACACCCTAATTTTGCGCCTTGAGGTGCTTCTTCAACTAAAACATCAGGGAGTTTCTCTGTGGTAATCTCTGAACAGAAATAGGGATTAGACCTTAAATGCAATGACATTTGCAATTTTTCTTACTGTTTTTTTCGGTTATTTCATTCGCGAAAGCCAGTGACAACTGTAAAATTTTTGTGCAATGATGAGCGTCATTGTATGTGCGGCTTTATCAATACTGACTACCTTCAGGAGAAAACAATATGGTTTCATTTTATTTCTACCAGCTCTTTTCCCTAGCTTCATTTCACTGCTTAACTTAATTTTATTCAATGAACCATTTCAACTCGTACTCCTAACTCAGTTAAATACAAAACGTCCTTTGACTTTTGCAGTACTTCATATAACTAAAGGAAATTAACCAAATAAATCAGAGCGACACCTGCATGTAATAACGCCAAGAGTGGCGTGGTCATCCCAGTGATTCCAGCCAACAAACTGTGTGCCACGTGGGTCAAATTTACCGAACTCCCACAACTCAGACGAACAAAAACCTGCGCTTTAGCGAATCCTTCCAGCAGTCTGCGTGGAAACCAGCGACGGGTCTTTCTATAAATCTAACCTATGATACAGTATACATAAAAAATATGTAAATAAGCAGTTTATGTCTGCTCCGCCCTGACGAATAGCCCTATCGTTACAATTGTGTCTCACATTTAGGTTTCACTTTTGCCCTTATAATTTCACCACAAACACCTCACAGCATCATACAACGCTGCGTGATTATATAAGATGCTCAGTGGTCATTGTGGCGGGATTTCATTTTAAAGGCGCAAACCTGAGGATTTTGGCCAAAAAAATAACCGATTTAGCACCTGTGGTCCTTGCAATGATACATCACACTCAGATTTCACTTTTGCTCACCAGGCCAAAGTGAAAGTGGACGAAGTAGGCACGGTGGCTGCTGCTGCGACGGCTCTCATCGGCACTAGGAGCGGTCCCGGCAACACCATCCAGTTCGTGGCCAACCGACCATTTGTGTTCCTCATCCACGACAAGAGAGTTAAGGTCACCCTCTTCGCCGGCGTCATCAGAAATCCGACCGCATAAGTCTGACTGTCTCACTGCACGCACTCTACTCGCCAGAATATGCGGAGACGACATTTCATGTCGACATCGCCACCAACCAACGTTGGTGTTTCCATTGCTTCAGCATTGTGTACAATTAAATCATCAGGTTTAAAATCGTAATCGCACAGTATCAGTGATAGAAATAATAGGTCATGGTCTACTAAAATTGTGGATGTCTTTAACAAATCTCCAGAATTTAGTGCGAATTTTCTTCGCAGATGTTGCTTGATGTCACAATGCACGTGCCTTTACTGGCTTCTGTTTGTTTTAAGCTGTTTATTCTATTTTAGGTAATGTTGGAGTCGAATGAAATCTTGTTAGTTCAAATGCTGCAAAGTATTCTTGACTCTAACATGACAATCGTCGCTTGAGGATTGCCTTCATCTACTATGCTTACATCTAATTGCAGTTTACCACTGAAAGATATGGTACTATATGGATATGTATTTTCAACTGATCACGTTTTCTGCACTTCCATTGCTATGATATTGACTCGATTTAGTTGTGATATCTTATTAGCTCAGGCCAGTTCTTGTCTGAAATGTTCATTTCACGTATAATATTCTAAGTGACTACGATTTTCTCGGACACTTTCCAGTTGATTTTCCCTCACTGGCAGAACTTTTCTTATGAAGAATCTTTAACAGACGTGAATTTTTTTCCTTCTTTGTTTAGTTAGGCGTTCGTTCTCAATTTTAATATATGCATATACATATACAGTATAGCGACCATTTCGCCATTCCAGCTCCACAAAACAGAGGCTACCTCCCTGCCTGCATTTCACGTGCGTGGTGATGTTACTCAGTGCGGCAGTTGCTGCTGTCCTTTGTTTTTTGAAGTCAAGGTTGCCGTAATATACATTGATTGATACTCCTTCTAAATATCGCTTATAGATGCTTAAAGTTTTATTAAAATTTAATTGTGTATCCTTTTCATTCATTTTCCTCGTCGTTAAGTATCGGCAGACATTTGGCTGATTTACTTCCTTAAATCTCGAGACGGATGAATATTGCTTTCGTTAAACTCAAAATTTTTTGTAAGGACTCTTGAAATTTGAGCTAAAATGCAACATTGTTAAGGATATTTTCAATACCAAGTGATCCTTGAGGACTCCCTCGCTTCGCTTTAAGTTGGAGCTAAAAGTGATCGTCACGATGCCATTGGAGAGCATGGCTCCCAATTCATAGTATCTACTATCCATAAATGATATAACTGCTTTCTTGGTAGAAATTTTACATGTTCTACTTTCTGAGTATTGTTTTAAATTTTTTATCATTTTATCTTCTTTTCTGCGAACTCGTGCCCAAGCACTTTCATTTTTTTCGTGTTCTTTTCTCGTACTTTCCGCTGAAATCTTTTATCTGTTTTATAGGCCATTTCTGATCTAAGTACGTTCTCATTTTGCTGTTTCATTTCTAGCTGAAAAATAAAGAAAAGTCTCCTAAAGTGTGGGGATACGTTCAATCATTTACAAATTTCGTACATCTCAAATCTCCCTCTCCATATAATTTACTATTCGGGAAACACGCGAGAAAGCACTTCAACATTCACTATGAAGAACATGAACAAGGTTATAAGCGCATCAACTTTTCTTAGTCTAAGCCTGTCTCATATACATTAATTACAACGCTATTCGCTTGGCAGAGCTCAGGGGAATATACTCTCAGTGAGGCACTTGAGAGATTTGTAACACATTCTGCACATTGTACATAACTTCCTCGGTGCAGCAAATCTATACACTGTTTATACGAGACTGTAATTAATGTTTGTGCCTGAAAACTTTAGATTTTGTGGAAATTATCAAACTTCTAAAAAAATTTAATTAATTATCAGGGCGTTCTAATAGCATATAATATTTGAATTAATTATTGTGAAATGTTAATTGGAATAAATATCTCAGCATTTAAAGATACTTGCCAGTAAAACATCCTTACTTCGCTGTTACTGATGAACAGTATCGATCTATTTAGAACTTATTTTTGAAGATGGTGATTGCCAGCTGAGGCTAAATATGAGATGAAGAATGTAAAACAGTAAGTTTGGGTGAGATACAATATCTTAAGTCTGTAATATATATAAATCCTGTACTTGTAAGCTGCGTTTTAACACATATCCGTACAATGGGAGGGAATATTGCACTTTCAGAAACCTATGCACTCCAAAAGGCCACACACTTGGAACTTGACTTTAGGTGTTGCACTTTAGGATCGCTGCCTATAATTCAAAATTTCCGTATAGCCAAAAATGTGAGTGTAACTGCTTTCTAAAAGGAAATTTCAGAAGATTCTTGGGCTTTTTCGTTTAATTATGGAGAGAGAATTTTGATGAAGAGAACATGCGATTTATTATGTCTCGCACTCCAGTTGTCTGCAGGGGCAGGCAATGGAAACGATAAAATCCCAGTGTGATACAGAAGGCAACACCTCTGACAGCCACTTTTTGTTTTGACACTAACCATAATTTAATCAGGTGCCACTATTACTTCTGACTGCAGCATTCAAGTACCTCAGTGAAATTATAAGTTTCAGAAATCCGATTATTTTTCCATGAGAGGAATGTCCTGCTAAATCATGGGAAATTCTAGATGTGAGCGCCGTTTTCAAAATCCTTTGCTGATTGAATAATGAACACTCGAGTTCTCAACACGAAACTGGGAAAGGGACGCTTGAAACGGTTTCAAAATTAATTTTTGTTTCATCTTACTGTAGCAATGGAATGAAACAGTGCGGAAAAGTAACAAAGGTTTAAATATCAAACATTTTTACAGCACTTTCGTTCATAGAACTCTAGATGAATCCAGTGTTTATAATGAAGCTCCTGCTCCTGAGCTGATCTACAGTGATGCTGCCATTACTAAACAGTCTCGCGACACGCAGCTGGAAAATTCAACTGGTAAGCAGCTGATATTGCTCATCTTACTGCGGCTGTCGGATCCATGGTCCTCTCAACAACACCTAATTAGTTATTTGTTGATCTAAAAATGAAACTGCGGAGAGATGTAAGTTAATGAAGGCAGAGGAGAGCAAAATATTCAAGTCTCTTCGCACAACATCAGTCCTCGAAATAGGCTCTGGTTCGCTTTGTACTCGCGTGTTAATTAATTAGACTTGTCTTATCATTCCTTGAAATTCCTTGAATTGGACTTATATATTCAGACAATAGCTTGAAAATGAATCTGTATTTATGTTTTGATTTGTAGCGAAATGTGGCCGAAGGAGACAAATGCTGCAACTCATTTGCAAGCGCGTCGCTTTATTGAAAGTGTTGACTGCACTGCTGTGTGTGCTCGAGTTAATGCCTTAGGAAATATCCTGGGGATAAATAATTTGTGCCCTGGGGATGACTGATTTGTGATACGAGCATATATGCCTGCTAGCTGAAAGATACCGCAATCGAGGGGTAAAATGTGGCGCAACTGAAATGCTCTTTGTTCGTGACTGGCCTATCACAATTTATTTTAAAGTGCAGTAAATTCATCATTTCTTCCTCAATAGCAAATTAGTAATTCATTCGACTGCGAAAATATTTCAGGTAACGAGCGAAAACTCCCACACAAACTTGATTTTAAAACTCTATTTATAAAATTGCCTTGCACTGAATTGCAACGCGATAACCAAATGGAAATGAACTAACTGAAAATTTGTGATTTTAAACGGTATTTTTAATTGTATTAAAACTTGAATGAAATATTAATAAATTGGGCTCTCGTACCAAAATAACTTCCCCACTGGCGTCGCATGTGGCTTCTCCATCACCTGCGTCATCACCAAATGTGCCGCCTCCAGATACACCAGCACCTGATGCATCGTCACCTCTAGATGCATCGCCACCCCAGATACACCAGCACCAGATGCATCACCACCCCCAGATACACCAGCACCAGATGCATCACCACCCCCAGATACACCAGCACCATATACACCACCACCAGATACACCAGCACCAGATGCATCACCACCTCCAGATACACCAGCACCAGATAAACCATCACCAGACATACTCCACCCCCAGATACACCACCACCAGATGCACCCCACCCTCAAATGCGCCCACCCCCCAGATACACCAGCACCAGATAAACCCCACCCCCAAATGCGCCAACCCCCCAGATACACCAGCACCAGATGCGCCCCACCCCCATCTACACCCCACCACAGCAGGTGTCCATGAGAACAGGCCCCAGCGGATGTCCTTCGTTTGGCACAGCAGCCCCCGAGGACATTGCTGCCGTGTGGCCGCACGTCTCATTGCGGCCCCTCGAGTGTCTCCGACTGCAGTGTATCCTACTGAGGGCTGCTACACTGGCTGTGTTAGGGACCAAATTTGTAGATTTAGCGTTTCGTCAAATAGAATCACACCATGAAGAGCACTGATCACTTCTGGTTATTTTGCCAGATAAAAGTCAGTATGGCAACCCTTATATTACTGAGAGCCACGATTGACGCCCAACTTTGGGTAGAGTTGAAGTCTTTTAAGAGTCATGATTGTGTTTGACTCTGTGTGGAGGTTCACTGATTGTTTCCTTAGATTATGTTCCCATTTTTAGGCAGCACTGCACAACGAGGAACAATTTACAGGCCGTTGCTTGAGGTTGCGTATTATATATTTTTTTACGGAGAAAAGAATTACAGATGCTAAAGTACCACTTCTTTCAAGTGCAAATGCTTACAGTCAAAATCCCAAAGCATTGTAACTCCTCTCAATTCGGTGAGATATTGAGCAACGAGACGATCATAACTGCTCTGTAGTAGAGCCTCTAAACTCAGTAAATTAAAAATCGAACGTATACAAGTTTGATCATAATTATTATCGACTATTGAGGGAGGATTGTCGCTGTTAGCACTAACGCGTCAACAACAAACGTGTGACGCTACGGAATTTTTTCGGTTTTTCAGAAGGTGCTCACAAAATTGCAAAATAGATAACAGAAAAATTACCCGCACAATTTTTTCGTAAGTAATCTGACTCCAAAAACGAAGGCAGCTTAGCTCCTAATTGAGCGAAAGTGTTGAATGTTACTGGCAAGACAAAGATCGATGTTAGAGTCGCAGTCCAGTACGATCTTCAGCACCACAAGCAGAGAAGCGAGTTATACGAGGCTCAGGCAAATGAGGAAGAGTTGGGTATGAAGTGTTTCCTGCATATGTTAGTTTAGGTCACACAGTTGTTCAACTGCGTCGCGTCGGCAGTATGTTCACATTGACAGAGCTTTTCATTACTACCGTGTCAATACCCTACATTAGCAAATAATATTGGCAAAGAAAATCTCTTCTCTATTAATCTTCCTTTGTGAATACGAGTCAGAATGCACAGTTCTTTGCAGCCCTCCGTCTCCCGACCTTCATTTTGAAGCGCGCCGTCTAAAGAAGACCTGAAAGCGTTTCCAAATTGCGTAATTTTACCCGCGAAGTCAAGGGCAATTCATTGAACTTTACAGCTTTGAAAATCGAAACTCGTATCAGAGGCACCCTTGCTTGCTTCTCGGTAAGGCACAATCAGAATGAAAATTTGTATAATACTTTCAAATACATGTCAATAGGCATGATTGATTGGGGAGAATATTCTTTTATCATCTGATCAGTTTTAATATTCTTTAAAAGTTTTCAATCTTGAGATCTATTACAAAGGCAGAGCTTCCAATCCCGGCAAACCCAGAAAATAAATGCAAAATAAAGAGAATGAAAAAATTCCATTTACCAACCTCTATATTTATGATGGAAGGGCTAGTAATTCGCAGTAAAATCACTAATAACTATAACAAGCGATTTAACGTCGTTATAACTTCTGGCAGGCCATACAACTCAAGACCTGCGCATTGCCCCGAGCCTGCCTTCATCTGTTGCGTCGCTGCGTAGGCCCGTAAAAAATAGCCCTCATAAAAACTAAGGTGGATGCATTGCCGTATCGAGATATGAGGGGCACCAGCCGCCTGTGCCTCTTCCTTGGAGTTCAGTGAGTGCTGCGTGGCTTGAGAAGTCGTAAATTAAATTTCCAGCAATTACTTGCTCATTGGATTTCGAGTTACTGCTGTAATAATGTTTAACTGGCCCACTGTCATTTTATAGGAGGCCTGTTCATGAGGTCATAAGTAACTCTTTGACGAAACTAAAACAGGCCAGAATTTAGGAACATTGCTTCGAAATTTTGCAGAAAATTTTTCCAATATCCACAAAAATCTGCAAAGAATACAATACAATATCTTTGCCACGAACACAAACGCTCTGCTTGGGTCTCAAAATATTTTGTGTTTTGCAAATTATAACCATCGCAAGGACTCAAAACTTGAAAGTCTGTGCTTGATCTAATTTTTTATTTCAAAGTCTCAAATGTGTTATAGGATTTCTCATTTCTATTAATTTTTGATTGCAAAAATTTATCAAAACCATTCATCTTTTGAAACATCCTCAGGTAATTGGTGTCTGCTAAAATTAGCCAACATTGTCGCTTGAACTGACATCCCATGAATTTACACGTACTCTTATTTTGAGGTCACATAAAAATTAAAATTCCATTTCATCTGTTTTTTGCCTTGATATTCGAAACATACCGACAACTGTGAATGTATGAAAAACTCGTCAAATGAATACTTATTTGAATATCAAAATGTTAAGAACGCTGGTTGAATGAAGAATGAGTTTACAATCAAGATTGCGCCTAATTGTGCAAGTAGAAAGAGGGCGGAAATAAGGAAGATCGTGGTTTTTTTATTCTGAATCCCCGTCACGATCTGAGACAAGAAGATAACATCATTCTGCTTACCACCCGGCTATAGCACGCAGCGATGTGCATGTAAATGGCATGCTAATATTGCCAAGGGCTGATGCGAGAACTTCGTTCGGTATGGGTTGCCACTCTCGCCTCAGATCGCTGTTAGCGTACGACAATACGGTTGTGTAAACAATCAGTATTCTGCACTGATTTTATGTCTGGGGATGCACACAGTGCACAATCCATTTAAGCACCCGAGAGTGCATTGAATTCTTTCGGAAAGTCGAGAACAAAGCTAAAATTTTTTCCGTGATGAATCTTTGTTACAAAATCACAAGCTATCTCATTTTTTTGTAGATCTATAATTATTATTTAGATCCATTTTTCCAATATTTCAGTGAAAGTTTAATGAAGTTCAACACACGGTCCGCCATGAGTACAGTAGAATATTTTCACTTTCTAGTCTATTTGCCAATTCAATCGATCCTGTTGGGGCAATACATCGAAAGTAAAATTTCCTTATGGACATTAATTAAGCTAATGAAAAAACATTTACTTCCTGACCATGATTTCAAATCCAAGCACCACCAAAAGTTATGGACCCGTAACTCAAAGAAACGTCAACTCTTTTCTTGCTTTGTTATTGCTGCTGATGTGCTAAAATATCAGGCCTGTTTTTGGCTGCTCCGTAATTTTGTGTCTCAACGAACTTGATTTGACTCCGATCGCGATTGAGTCCGATTAATACCAGCAGCAAAATGTTTGCTCCCAAATTGCTTGACAATTTCGACATCGAGCGCCAGATCTTCCTTCCCTATCGTAGTTCTCACGCGCTGGCTGCTGGAGAGGATCTCGACGTGGTGCAAATACATCCGAACTCATCGAAGCAGTAGATGCTATTTTGATTAAGGTATGTTGGTATTGGGAAACATAATGAAATACACCTTAACCCTCTACCGCCTCACGTTCCCCACAGGGTACACTCAATAAAACTGCTCGTATATTTTATTTCTCGTCAAGTAGATGCTCTTATGTATTTTTTGAAGTTCACTGCCGAGTTGCAGTTCGTCTCTAATGTGATGTTGGAGACAACCTGATGCTAGAGCCGCGTCTAATAACGGTGGTTATAATACCGGCAATATGAGTAGAAAAATTAGGCGGTAGAGGGTTAAATACCGTACAATGAGGTAAAATTGTATATTTACGATTTTGTAATAAAACATTAGTATGTTTATTTATAAGAGCATTTACTAGCAAAGAAGACGTAAAACACTTCAGCACACTTCCTATTTCGTCTACATGCACTTCAATTGTAACGAGCTGATGTCTGAATGAAAGTGTTACATGATTATGTTCCTACTCAGTTTTCATGTGCGTCTTGAAGTTTTCCTGCAGAAATTCAAAATGCTCTCTCGGTGTGAAGTGCCTTTCTGTGAAACTAACTTCTCAATGTATAGAAATCCCTCAGTCAATGAACGAATTTAAAAGCTAAAATTTAACTTCATTTTGCGTCTCGGCAATAACTGTATGTTACAATACAAACTGAGAGTAGTTAAGAAATTAAATTCCTCTCATTACTGCACATTCCTTAAATTTCTCTCAATTTTTTCAAATGCATGTGCACGTGATAGATTTTTTCGTATGGTGAAACGAATTTTGTGTATATGCACAGAGTAATCGCAAAAATTGCCAAGCCACTGACGTTCATTTTTACTTTAAATACCATTCTCTAGCTTCAACTAATAAACTAATGTTTGAAACATCATTTCGTTAGAATGCTATCGTCAAACTCATGCCCCATTTTCTGTGAATATTTCAGAAATAAGAAGTAAGCGAGAAACTTCAAATTAGAACGTTCATGCATTGGGTGTACTTGGACTTTTACTTGAACAACCAATTTCTCAATTTTGGACGCCTTCGAAACTTCCTCAACTTCGAGTTGCTCTCAAATGCTCCGGCGATTACTGATTATTAAGTCAAATGAAATCTTCGGCTAATATCAGAATACTTACGCATATTTCGACGACTAAAATCACCTGACGATGAACAATTAACAAGTATTAGCTGTCAAATCAATGCCGTCAGTGAATAGCGAATAGTATTGAAATGTTAGTTTATCGGAGTAAATATCGATTTCACTGTATCGTTCCTGTTATAAAATATTTTGGTTAGCATTGTGCAATAATCCTTTCATGGTTTCTGACTTTCGGGAATCTTTTATGCCAGCATTGTTTATGAAGGAAATATAAATTTGTTGTGTGGTAAAGCATGTTCTTTTAATATCTGAACGTGCTGCTAAGTACAAGTTAATATGTATGAACTGAAAGATAATTTTGAATTTATGACATGTCGGCTCTTTAGTTTTAGATGAATAAATATTCACTACCGTTCTCAACACCCGGCTCAACACCGTTCATACTCTCAACATTATTCGTTAACATCGCAGATGCCTAAGCTCAAATGTCATATAACGTGGAGACTGACAGAAGCGCTTTCCATCAAATGGGTCTTTGTAATTTTTTTAAGACTTGTATTCATAAGCCTCATCAAAGTTAGATAATCAAGAGAATATATTTTAATATTTTCCTCGCCGTCTTTTGTTCAACAATTGGCATTGCTGTTCATGATGCCCATGTATGTTTCCTCGTTAAGGATTTTTAATAAAAATATTTAAAAATCAATGCAATAATTTCCGAAGAATGTAATTGGAAATATGTCTTCCTTTTGCTTTCTTTTAATTCTTCCTGCAAAATGCAAGGAATATATTATTTTAATGCCGTCATGGTGATTTGCGTTTAATTCCAAAAATTGTGCACGTCTTCTAAGATAAAATTCTGAACAAATGCTTTGAAATTGAAGATATCAGTGCAGAAAACGATTTCATGTTACTCACTCATATTCGAAGAATGAAATTATGATATGATATAGATATGTTTTTCATGTAATTTCATACAACTCCAATATGAGCTTGGGCGCCTGCTTGATAATTGTAGGTGCAATTTATTCTTATGTTGATGAAAATTTCGAGTGCCAATGGAGGAAACAAGACGTATAGTTCTGTCGAGGACAAATTGTACTTCTTTGTTGAGCCCACCATTATTTAGGCTCAATGGAGGAGAAAGGGAAAGGATTTGCTTGCTGCGTTTTTTTAGCAGGCTTCTTTTAGTTTCCAAGATGTAGAATTTTTGTTTTCATCTGTCGAAGGCACTAACTTGAACCTAGTTAATCTAGATTCAGTAAATGCTGTTGATGTCGCGTTTAAAATATTCGCTTGATATAAACGCTTGTGTTCCCTATCATCGTCCAAAGAAGTGGAAAGTTACCTTCGCGGTAATGTCAATGAAATTCTGGAAGATACGCTTTTGTTTTCATTATTTTTTCATAACAGGCAGTAAGAAAATGCGTCAGCCTTCTAAGGATGAATCATTTTTCACTTTAATGTGAAAACATGTGAATCCCATATTTTACTTCCAATTGGGTTCCATGGAATTCAGAGAAGAAAGAGCTGTGGTTTTTATTAAAAGTGCATTAACTCGGAGAGAAAAAGCCCCTCATTACCGGCATTCCAAACTAATCACTATGGAAAATAGTGAACGACTCGAAAATGATAGAAATGAAAAAATGGAAAATTAATTAGCAGTAAACACAAGGAATCTAATGGCATTCGTATCATAAATTTCTGCCCCCTCACTTGGTTCTGAAGCTTGATTTCCAGGTGCAAGAGTCATCAAACTCGAGCACCCGGAAATTATTGCGAGAGAACTCTTTAACTCATCATTTCCGCACTCTGAGACTCACTTTAATTCCGTGCACCATACTCCATTGAGACAAACCCACATGGAGGTATTGTTGGGCCTGCTCCATAATGGCTCTTCTCATCACCAACACGTCCTTGGAGGCCAGGGAAACGCTGGCTCTCATAAATCAGCTGTTGTCGCAGCTGGGAGCGCGGAGCTTAAATTAATTACTGTAATACGGACCTCCTCGTCTCAGACGCTCGATTATCCAGCAAGTGTCAGTGAGAGATTAATCAATAATCTCATCACGAGAGATCAACAAGGACATGAATCAGGCAAAAATAATCACAGGAGTGATTGACGTGCAGTTCTCAAGCAAATAACGAACCATAAATGTGGATTTTGACTAAGTTAATCTTGTTGAAAATTATTTATATCCGATTTTAATGTTCTATTCCTTTAACATCGCTAGAAAAAGCTCTTAAATTCACCGAAATACTACACTTTACAATGTAAATTATTTTGTCTATCAGGAAATACACATTTAAAAGTTTAACCGCATTCGAGGCCCAGCGCTCGCCACCAGAAGGCTGGTGCCCTCTCTGGTCGGTGACGTCATGAGTGTGTTGCTCTGGACCCTGTCACATCATCGGGCTTCCAAGAAAATGACAGGGCCAGAGTTGTGAATTAGAATGCATTTATTCTGCATTCATGCTCGAGGGAAGTTCCGCGCTGAATCGTTTTACCACACGTTCCTGCAGATCAGTGAAAAAATGCAGGAATAAGTATCAATGTATGCCATGCCATTTAAAGTAATACCTCACATTACTCACAATATCGAGGTGTAAGAGAAAATTTGACAAACACTTAATATCAACTTTTTACATCTAATTAATATCTTTTATATCGTATGTCTCATAGATCAATTCTCTTGATCAACATATACTGTACGTTGAAGAGAATTATTTGTATCGTGCTCCGGCTTTAGCGTTTCTTGGTTTGTGCAGCATTCGATAGTATCCCGCTACACCGCCGCACAATGGAGCACTGCGTTGATTGATTGCCCTGCTGTCTGTAATATCAAAAGCTCACTCGACTCTACCGCAGTCTTGATTCCTGATTGGATGTTTACCCTCCTGTCTGGTTTACCCTCTAATCGTGACAAGCCAGTACGCTGAACTTTACCCACGTTACGTGTGGTAAAGTTTACGTAGAGGAACTAAGCTTAATAAAATACTAAATGATATCTGAAGGGATATCTCTGAGGTGTTAAGCTCCGGTAGAGGAGCTGACAGGTATGAGAGAGAGTCCTCTCTAGGAGTAAAGGGATTCCGAAACCTTGCTGCATCCGTCCGTCACTGCTGGCACTTGCAAGCTATAAAGGGATGAACTTAAGCAAATGGCCACGCGCCGTCTTCCTCTTAACACGTTCACTGCAATGGGTTGCACTGAATTTCAACTTTCAACTCAAATTTAAAGTCGATTGAATTTAGCAATATTGAAAATACCCAGTCTAACTTTTTCGCCGGCTGCATGCATGTTTTTCGTCGCACAAGTAATTAAATCGCTTGGGCAGCGTAAAACATGCATGCTCCGGCGAAAAAAGTTAGATTGGGTAGCAATCATTAACTGGATTGTACTTTCATTTAATTTTGATTAGGTATCCATGAAAATTGAATATGTGACGACTCATCGGTCCGCAGCATTCGGAAAATCCCAAAGTGACCACCGGTGGCTCACGCTGCGGTTAAAGTGTTAAGCGCTAGGTTCAAATGAATTCATGGTTCTAAGTTCAGAGCTCGTGTTTTGTTAGTTTCTTACGAGCGTAAATATTAGATCAGTAAAATGAGTTCAAAACGTCTACTTACGCCATCTAAAACACCTGTTTTTGAAATAATTTTAATAACCGATACGTACTTCTCAGGGCCTTCTTTACATTACGATAGAAATATCTTCATAGTACGTGTGCAAAGGAGCTGCGTAAATCAACTTATTTCATTATATTCTTGAGTGCCAAGGTTCTTTTTTATGAAACAAAATATCTATAGTGTGCGTCGTTCTGAACAGTATAGCATACAGTGAGGGAGATCTGTATGTATGTCTGTCGGTTAGACATACAGTCCTTTGAATCTTGCTGAACTGTTCTGTAGAGAGGGGGCTCGAAACTTGTAGATGTGCTTTCAAGTTAACAAAAACTTACGTTTTAAAGATATGCATTGCCCTGATACTTTTCATAGTAGTACTTATAGGGCGAGTCTTAGGGAATCTTATTCTCAGAATAAATAGAAGAACCAACGTTATAGAGAACATTTATTATAGCAAACGTTTCGGAATAAAATCATTCCATCATCAGTGCTGGAAGAAATAAAAAGTAATTACCAGTCATGAATAAAACGAATAAAGTCTGAATAGAAATAACAAGCAAAAAATAATTTTTTTAAAAAATAAATTCGCATCTAACGATTAAAGCACCACACATAAGCGTATAGGTAATATACACAGTATATACAGGCGTACACAACCATACATACACAACACACTCATACACCTACACATAAATACACACACACACACACACACACAGCACACCGCAAGTAAGGAAGTAGGGGCCACCACAAAAATAAACCATAAAATCATGAGTGTATGATAATTTTGTCAGCAATTTTTTGTGAATATTTTGCTCCAGTCGGATTAACTAACATACAAGTGTTCCCTTACCGCCGAATTATTTTAGCAACTTGGAAAAGGGATATTTTCATCCCAGTTTTTCGGGATATGGGATATTTTCATCCCAATAATTCCATTCGGGGAAATTTAATTAACGTCTAAAATGCGGGTTTGAACTAAACATTTGGAAATTTCTCACCTACATGGACTTTAATTCTTTTCGTAAAAACTTAGGACATATTTCGATTTTACTTAAAGCTGTCATCTCTTTGCAAGGATAGCTCAGACAACGGATCCTTCATGAAAATTGTAGTCTTGATGAGTTAATCCGGCCTTTGATGTAAAGTTTCATACAACAGTGATTCGGAGAAAAATATTTATGTGGATCAATTAGTTAATTGTGACGACTAAAGCCGCGTTTGAAGTTCGCTAAACAACTCTTTAACTTTTCAAAGACGAAGTCAGGGAAGTCTAGATAAATCCTGGGAGTAAATGACGAACAAGCATTACCTACAACTTTCACTTCGAGAAGTAGTTTTCGGACTTCATACTCACGATGACGCATTTGCATGCATGCACTTGTGGTGCACCGTACACCACCGACAGAGAAAACCACCGACATTCTGAGAGAGAAGTTTACAGTAACTTCTTCAATTGTACACTATGATCTATTTGTCTAGCTGGACTAAATATTAGACTTAACACGTCCGCCTCTCTACGACCGTTTTTTCCCACAGCTGAACAAGCTGGGATGACTTAATGAGAGCACCCTTATATTTACATTGAGGAGTTTACCCTAATGTCGCATCCACAAACATTTCAGGCGTCGAGGCACTTTTAATAACTCTAGTTGGTTCCATTGCAACGCATCACAGTGGTCGTGCGGTCCGCCGAATAAACTACATAATACGGATGGGGAGAGTGCTTCAGTTGGGCTTCAGACGCGGCGTGGTTGAGTAGGTGACCGCGCGGGCTATGCCTTCTGGCTGTGGTTGCTGGTTGTAAACGTATAGCTTGTTAGACCGGTAATATGAGCTCACGATGAGAAGATCATTACGTGCACGGACTTGCACATGTCTCTTGGATTCTTCATAAAAATTAATTTCTTGTCCTTTTATCTTACGTAAAACTAAATTTGAAACCGAATGGACATAAATCATGAGTTTTAGTAAGTTGTGCATCTCTTTTCTCCCTATTATGTTTTCATGTTCTTTAAGTATAATTCTTTCTGATTTATCTAAATACTATGTATGATGTGAACCGATGCTTTAAATAATGATCTTGTAAATATGTAATTAGAAACATCGAAGGAAGGAGTAAATTTGTCTACGAGGATAGAGCCACAGAAGTTCAGCGCTCATGTATTCCTGTTGGTGAGACTATTTTTCAGGGCTTGAATGATGAATGTTTATTTCCACGTAGAAGTTTATGTTATTTGCTGCATGCAGCGATAATTTCCATTTATTTGTTGTGTTGACTGTATGTTTAGGATTTCTTGCTTAAGTAGTAGTCCACTGTTTACTTCATGTTGGTTGAAATTAAGCAAATAGGAGCATCTGTGACGTGCTTTATTTCACCCGAGTATGTGCGTGTTATTGAATAGCGGGACACATCTGTGCGCAACTCTGCTGAAATGAAAGGAGTATGGTAATTTTTTATATTAGGGTACTCATGATTTTTTGACATCGCTACATAAACCGCTTTGATGTTTTCATTGCGAATCTATGCTAGGATGCGGTATTTGACACTGCAGCACTGGTGGAAATTTTAATTTCGGAAAGTGTGAGCCTAAGCTGTTGCCTACTTCGAAATAAGGTTGCAGTATTTCTTGTGCATGTGTCTCAAATTCTTCTCTTTAGCATTCGTTTTTATGTCGGAGGGTGATTGCATATGCTTTTTAACATAGTTATGATAATTTTTATAAATACCGTTGATCAGTGGCGATCACGTTCCCTTAGAGAAGACCATTTTAAGGCGAGAATTTGAGTAGGAACAAGAACGAACTAACATTTGCTTTAAGGCGTCATCATTAAGTGTTCGTAATCGTCCTGGGTGCAAAACTTATGTTGTGTCTAATTTAAAATGCATATATAAAAATATTATTTTGATTCTGTAAGCCAAACATATATTCAACTATTTTTGAAGGCTTTAGCTTCAACGAAAAAAAAACAGTTTTGAGAAATAAGAAGGATGAACGTTTGGTTAAATAATTTATTATAATTAGTAGATAAGAATGGTAACAGCTGCATTACTGTTGTGTGGCTCTGAACCTGCTATTCACAAAGATTCCGCCGTGAAACATTTTTATTTGAGCCTTGGTAAATTTTGATTTATTTTAAAGCTGGATTATGAGTTAGTGATTCTAAATTTTTTATACTATTGAAGTTAAGGGCCCTGCAGAGAACAACAGGGCTTTGGTCAAGGACTAAGGGTGCACGCGGGCCGAGGTTATAATTTTTGTAAAAACAACTGTGTTGAGACCGATGCTGGGACGACAGTTCGTGAATAGTGAGTGTAGTAGTGGTTGGAAAAGGTCAATGCGTGTTCTATGAGTTGGTTTTACCCAAAACCTTAATGGCTTCTGCTGTCTTGCTCAATGATCTTGCTGTGAAAAACGTTGCACTCGTTTTTCTATATTGCATCAGTTGATTGTGTGTGGACGCTGTTTACAACACTCGGAGAGTCTTGCCGAGGTTAGAGATCGACCCTCGCTGATATTAAAATAGAGTCAAATAGGGCAACAAGAGAGCTGAGCGGCCCTCTTTTCGGGCCACTTCCAAGGAATACACCATTATATTGGGCATCAGAGTTGGGTGCTACTTTCTTGGTCCGAATACTTTCACAAGAAGCCAAGGAAATCCCTAACAATGGATGCATGTTTTCTTTGATTGTTAGGTGCTAAATGGGTTCAATTTTAACATCTTGTTGTGCTTTTCATGTAGCAATTATTTTCTGTTACTCTGAATTTGCTGTGACTTTCTCCACCCAAATTCACCATGCAGAGGTGGAAGTATGGAAAGCACGGTAACGAAGCGAGCGAGGTTAGGAAGTAATCAAAGTAAAAACTTTTCATTGAGTGAGATGAACTTGCTGCTTCATGGAAATAGACTTTTCTGATCGTGCCAATTTTTTCGAACACAAAACAATCGTACAACAACCGCTGAAAGCTTACTTGGATATTACGTATGTGTAATTATCTGTTACGGTTCACGTGAGAGATGTGCGTACATCACTTCACCTCTATTGCAACGGTATTCAAGGAAGTGCAGCTGTGCAATGGACGACTGTTGTCTGTGTCGCATTCTTAACACACAAGTGACGGTATTCGGTAGAGCTATTCACTACCTCGAGCACCTTTGAATTTAGACGCTAACCGCTACCTTCCTTGTCGTAGCTGAATCTATATTCCCTGTGCATGCGTCAGTAGCAGCTGTAACTCTTATGCCGTCCTCAGCAGCTGTGAAGGCTCTCTCCTTCAGTGCATTTCCTGCTGCAGGGAATACGAACTTGGCGAGGTAAGTTAGCAAATAGCTCACAACTACTCTTTCTTACACAAAGGCTGGTACAGGCTTGAAAATATTCCTGAATACATATTTATACTTCCTGCAAAGATGCATGATTTCTTATAGCATTATCGGCTTTTATGCAAACGAAATGTTGACAAATTTAGGGCTTGCTTTCGTTATTTACTTCAACTGTCGTTTTTTAGCTTGTGAGTAACTGTAAACTTTTTGTGTACTCCCGTGCCGTATTTTATAAGTTAACATTTTATCACGCCTTCTGAATTTCAAAAGCTGTACACGGACGTTCAGAGCACACGAATGGGTTTACTCGTTCTGTTCTCGAGTGTGCTCTAGCAGCTGACTCTAAACTTCTATGCAGGTGCCATGACGAAGCGAATTGCTTAGCGTTTTATCTGGGGATGACCGTGACATTGATATCGGTTACTCTTTGGTTAGACCACGTGTCAACGAATGTCAAGGGCTGGACTTTTCTTGGAAATAGGTAGCCGTCATCTCATCCTTTATACGGCTCAGGAATTGATTATAGGCGTTGGATAAACTTGATGGTTGTCGTCTTTTCGGCGCAAAAGTAGAACGCTATACTTTAGTTGAGAAGGTCTGCATGGGGCTAAATTCTCCATAGCAGAATTCCCCGCAGTGCATTTCCGGAACATACTGCTTCTCTGGAAACGTAGAAAACGGAGAATGTTGCGAGAAGGGTTGAAGGGAAACCCTCGTTTTTTTTAATGAGTTTGCTCTTCATACCCTCTGGCTTGAGTTACAAATCGATTTTACCTATGCAGTATGTGACTGGGAAACGGTACTTACGTCAATGTTCGGCTTTTTACTCTGAGAAAAAGAGTTAAATATATTTTTGAACCTAGGGATGAGTTGGTATCGAATTTGCTAGATTTGTGACTGACCTCTCTCTTTAAGATGAAGTAGGGGTTTTCTTCAACTTTCGTGTTCGTTTATTTTTTGTAAATGATGTGTTGTTCTACATCGAATTCTTTTCATCAAATACCTCATGTCTATCGATTTGGAATTTTTTATTCTTTAGAAAGGCTGAGACGCTGGTAATTACAAGCCTCAGTATCTACAGAGATACTCAGACCTACACAATATTTGTCTGATAGACTGCAGTAAAATAACATTGTCAATCATCACCATTTGTTTTAAAAATTCACACAATTACTGATAGATACTCTCGCTTGACCCTCCATGTCTCAAACTTGTGTGCGTTGAAAACTCACGCATTACTCACAGTCTAAAATTTTAAAAACTCTGAGAAAGCTCGTAAAATTCCAAATTTTGGGAGCTTTTACGCCAGTGCGTTCCGTGCGAGTCGTCATACCTGGAGAACTGATGTTCTCTCAAGTGCTGGGAGTGCTGCTGTTCTCTTAACACATTAATCTCGCTACATATCGTAATTTCGTTAATCATTTTTGTCTTTTAGGATAGATCATAGAAATTTACGTCTAAGATTCCTATTATGTTGTTAGAGAGAGCCTTTGTTTTCTTTGATGCACTCTTCATTTGAGTTGTGGAGTCAAATGCAGGAATTATTTCCTGAGTTGATTTAGTGACGAGGCGTGCTCGCCAAGTGTTGGCATTACGAGGCGAGTTTCTGTACCTGCGCGCACCGGACGCGGGCTGCCCTCTTCGAGTGCACTCTTTTGTAGCAATGATTCGTTTACCGCCGCTTCTAAGCGTTTCTCTGGTGCGACTTTAAGTTTTAAACTCACCAGGGAGCGATGATTTCATTAGCATGCTCTGATGAATTAAGTAAAGACCCATTTGGTTGGTCGTGCACCTACTTGCAAAGCTATGATGAAAAAAGTATCGTTTTTATTTAGGGCTATAAATTAATTTTTATTATTTTCAGTGTGAAAGAACTGGTATAAACATAATTGTTACGATAAGTATCTCTGCGTATTCTGTAACATCCTCATTGAAAATCCATATTTGTAGAGTGGCAACTTCAAGCCTGTCTGTTGATATATTCACCAATTCTGTTAAAAACATGAAAAACACAAAGTATACTCTTCGCATTAGATGTTTTGATCTAAGTGGATGAGAAACATAGCGAAACTTATAGTACTTATAATTATAAATTCATGTACAGTTGTATGATACAAGAACTGTACAAAGTCAAAACATCTCACGTACGAAATAAAACATTAAATTTGTTAGGTACTCACATTGACGTTTTAAGGTAAAACAATCCGTGTTTTTACTATATTTTTGTTCTGTCACTATTTTGAAGAACCATAAATTTATTTTCCTCTTGTTACAAAACTTTAAATTAAGCGGAAAATACTCATTTAACCCTTAAACGCCACTTTTTCACTCATATTTCTTTTGATGCAACCCTAGTCATTAGATTGGCACCATCGCATCAAATTGTCACCGACATCAAAATAGGGACAGAACTGCCACTTGGCTCGGAACCATTGTTAAACACATTAGGGTGCGAATTTGACCCGAAGCAAAATATATGAGCATTTTTCTTGAATCTGTCGTGTATGGCCTATAGAGCAGAAGCTTAATTGAGCGTTCGTCTTGATTGTTAAAAAATATTCTCAAGTTATTGACTCGGTAATCTTGAAGTGAATATCATTGTTGATAACTTATCCTATGTTTTTTGATAGACACAGTCTTCTATTCCGTATCCCGTCATACTCACCACTGCGTACGAAACTTTGAAAAGTGAACGAAGTGATAAAATTATTGACGAATGTGCTGTTAACTTTGAATTGTTTAGTAATGTAGCTTCAAGACTTAAACTCACGTTGTGTTCGGTTGCTAACACAAATGAGTGAAATAAAGCCTCCATTTTTTGACAATTAATTTCTAAATGACAACGAAACGTTGCCGTTACTGTGACCCTGGACTTCGGTTTTACTTTGGGTTATTTTTCTTTGCCCGCACCTACATTCCACTAGTGGAATACAGTTCTGACATAAAACCTGTAACCTTGTGTGTGGGTGTGTGTGTGTGTGTGTGTCTGTCTGCCTGTGTGTGTGTCTGTCTGTGTGTGTACCGCAATGCTTCGAACAACCGAACTCAGAAAAAATTGAGTCTCCAGTTCTCAATAAAATAAAAAAATGATATCGCTGCTGTGGTCGATTAAAATTTGTACGAGACACTCCTCTATTTTGTGAACAGACGTATTCCGGCCGATACCTGGTCGGCAGCATCATACTTGGTGCACATTGTAGGCATGCATGGGCTTCATACAACAACGCAGGTTTTGCTTGGAGGAAAGAGTGCACGCTATTCGCTCGGACAGCGTGAACTCGTTTTGTTTGCTATCGTTTTGGCACTTGTGACGGTGAACAGCGTTACTGACAATTTTCCAATAGACAACCACAGTCATCTTCGTGGATCCTTTCATTGGCCTACAATGCGAACGGATCATACGAGGTAATGTTGACCCGATCTTGCGACAATGTGAGTGCTGTCAGAGGGTGTTGCTGCAGTTCTTGCTCGAGCAAAGCTTCTATTTGTGGTAGTGAACATTGAGGCCTCATGTCTCACGCCAATGTTTTCTACGTGATGTGCTTGTGTAATACAGTCGAAACCGTCAGGTATTCACGATGTTTCTTGGCTTTAAATGAAGAAATGTGACGTAGTAATTTAAACGTCTTTTCGATGTCAAGTCACCAAAATTATGAATATTCCAATTTTTAACTTAGAGCTACATATCGGAATGCTATTTTCGACTGATTTCGGACTGCAGAAAAGCTATGTGAAAAATACACTGTGAAATGTTTACTGTGTGTTTAGTGCACATGGTTGCAAGGAAAATCTGATGAGCTGTGAAATGCTTTCTTTGCTGCTCTAATACATCATCATAGAAACCAATCATGATTTTCTTTGTAGTTTTGCTCATTAAATGCATGTTGAAAATCCTGAAGAAGCGTCGGCAGTTTTTGTCCTGTTTGCAGAAACAAGTAACGACAGCTTCTATGAGCATCCTTGAATATTGTAGCAGCTTTGTGATGAATGTGTTGCACCCTGCTGACGTACTCTACTAATTTAGATTAAAATCGTCTGTATCATGACCTCGCTTCCTTGCATGCCGATATTTTGTGAATATTAATAAGTTTTTTCCACAGTGAGGAGGAGCATTCTTTGTTCTATAAGTTGAACGATCTAATTTTGGAATATAGCTAGGGTTCTCGAAGTAGAGTTCTTAGCTGATATGCGTAACGCTAATAACGCACTGCTTGTTTCGCTTTGAGAATGTTTTGGACGGGTTTGATTTTCTGCAACGTACTACCACGTCGAGAAGTGGTGAGAGCGAGGACTGGCCAGAGGCGACAGCACTGGCACTCCTTAGTCGTGCTCCGTTCGAGGGCGAGTATTTTATACCTTTTGCTGTGGGGTTCGTTGGTTTACGTCAGTCATATCACAGTGGAGTTATTTTTCCTGCAACCTATCCCAATGGAAAGGGTAAGGTGAGCGACAAAGCCCCATTCAGATCGGCATGATAATTTAGTTGACTCATCCCTCATGTTCAGCGCTCCTCCATGCAGAGCATTTCTAGAATATCTTCCTGATTCCTGAACTCAAGATTTTTAGTCTTTGGATGTTGGCGTATTCCCTGTATGTGCCGAAATCACCATAATTTTTGGCACTTCGTCATCTAAAACTGGTGTGCTACTCGTATAATTCTTTTTGCCTCGTTTTTTACTTTGAAACAGAGTGACACCTAAGACACTGTTACACTTTCATTCTTCACCACGCTTATTCTCTTCGGTGCTTGAATTCTAAGTGTCAACGCAGTACAAATCTTTTGAATTTATTATGCTGTTTTCATTATGAAATTTTCTCACTCGTGCTCAAATCTAAGCTTAAGACATCTTTCATCTTCTTGCTTTTCTTGCCACGCATCCTTTTAACCTCCTCCATCCTTTTACTTTCAGTAGTGACCTGCCCCAACATGCTTAAGATCTCATTCCTCCGTTGGTTCCATTTCGGCTCGTATTCATTGTTTGATCATTTGCACTCCTAGAACACCTCATCACATTGCTAATCTTCCTTTTTATTTTGACCCGTCAGCTAATCGTAGTAGTGGCTACCTTCTAAATTCAGCCTCAAGTCTATATCTAGGTCCAAGAATTTTACTGCTGTACCTATTTTCTTTCCTAAGAAACTTCAGAATTGAATTGAATATACGTTATATCCGCTTATAATTGTCGAAACTCTAAACTCTAGGCCTGAATTTATTTTCGTACATTGACAAAGAATTTGGCCACGATCCGCACACAATCACTGTAGAGTACAGTAAGTAACATTCGTACATTCGTCTAGACAATCGGTATGTAAATATTTTATTATGTGAGGATAATGTTCAAACTCTGAGAAAATCTTTTGACTGAGACAGCTCGTGTACCCTAGGTAATCGTGATCCAATCCCGAAACATTTGACAGTCAATTACTTCTCTGTAACTTAAATTGTGTATCAGTCAAATTCATGCATTAGAATGTTTTCTGTTAGAATAGCGTCAACATTACAAAATTACGTTATGGGGAGTCTTTAACAATGTTGTCATTGGTAATATTCTTAAGTGAACCTTAAAGATAGAGAAAAATTTAAAATTTGAGCGCAGCATTGAGATGAAATATATATAGCCGTCGTTTGTCCGTCGTTTGTCAGATCTGCAGAAACGAGTTTATTGGATCAGGTTTTATAATTCAGATAGATTAATCTCTTCGATAATGAAATAAGTGAGTTTTAACAATGAAGCAGTTCAGGGAAAGTCTTGTATTATTAAAACATGTACGAAATTTTTCAATTTCCTGTAAAATGAGGTTGAATATATTCAAGATGGTTGGTTGGCAGGGTTTTTGCGAATAATTCTCAAATATGCCACTTGGAACTTTGTGCAATTCTAAATACTGCTGCTCATTGGTGGAGAAATGCATTTTCTAAGGCAAAATTTGAATGAAATATACCCCTACATCTCAAAAGAGCTGAACGAAAGAAAGTTTTCCGTTTGAAGTTCTTCATTAGGCCATTTGAGTGATGAAACGAACCAGACGAACTCTCCCTCAACCCTCCCCCGACCCCATGACGAAGATAGAGGACCAAGGCAAAAAGAATTACATAATTTCACCTACGATTGATTGCTTAATTTCTTAAGAATGAAATATTTTTATGTGGTAAATAAATGAACTTTCAATATGTTTGGAGTACCGTATATATCTCCTTGAATCTCATGAACTTAATTTATCTGGAAAATATATCCACCACTAAGAGGAACTATTCTCGAAAATACTTTTACTTGAAAGCCTAGCTCCAATGTTTTGAGGCGTAAATGAATAGGTTACGCCGTTCAATTTTAAATTATTTTTCTAGTTTCCTCTCATCGGAGCAGATTTCTTATTACTATACAACGATTAAAATTTTGATAATCTCAATTTTTCGTTCATATAAGGACTAAACGTTTTGAAAACATCTGAAAACTGCAGTGACCCGGTGCACATTGCCCTGCGCAATACTGCACCAGGCTGTGATGGCCTCAGCTAGTGAACTAAACGAGGAGGGCTTACACTGAGGACTGTGCTAATGAGTACTCTGTCGAGTGCGGTGCGTCTCATGTGTGACATTATCGTGGCCAATGCGGGGCCGCGCTGCGCAGTAAATGTGAACCCACTGAAGAAGCAGAGGTGGAAATTGGCTTCATTCACCTGCTCAAGGAAGAACTCGCGCCACAAAATCGTCACTCTCCTCATGTGAAACAGCAATCTGTTCACCTCTACGCTAAATTAGTTTGCAAATGAAAATATGGTCATGTTCCTTAAGCGTCACGGTGCTCTGAGCCGCATGTTGAACATGCGTGATAGGGCAGCACGCCACGCCTAGCAAATAATTCGCCACAAGTCGCGAGTTAACGATGACCCTTTAAATACAGTATCGGACCATTGCACGAACTCGTAACCTGAAAGAACTACAGAATCTAATTTAACGCCCAGTTGTGTGTCATATCTGTGGCGATACGGAGAGCATTTCAAACCCGTGGTAAAGAAAAGTGAAGAGAGTAAAAGTTTGCGCGAATATAAAAGAAAAAAGGAAGAGGAAGGAATTTAACTGCTATTCAACCTTCACGAGGATGATAACACCAAAAGATTACACTACTGTATTCATGGTGGTTACATAGGCTTTCCTGACGTTTAAATAAAATTGATTTTTTGTTTAGTGACGGCCAATATTTTCTAAGTTTACTGCTGTCTTTTTTTTTCAGTACCTATTACTTTCTTGTTCAACTTTTATTTTGTTTCATGAACTTTTTAAAAATGTTTCTGTTTCTTTGCGCTGGGTGTGGGACACGCCTCGTCTATAGACTCCCCTATCCCTAAATTCCATACTGAAAGCTGCCATGTTTTTTCCTCTTTTGGGAGCGCATTTTTGTGGTTAGGGAAGCTTAAACAAAGTATTATTATTTAAACAAATTATTGTATAACTGTGAAGGCACAGATGTTTGTACTTCTAAATTTTAATGATCTGACACCGCACTGAGTGATTAAAAATATATTTCAAGCAGGTAGAGAAACAAAAATCTCTTTTTGGCCATAGGTACACAAATAGGAACACTAGACAAATCTACTGGTCGGAAGAACTAGCACGTACTATCTTTATAGCCACTTAAAATTTGAAACAACACATGAATTTTCCTTATAACGAAAATATTTTTGACGTACTGAAGTGACATCAACCCATTTTGGATGCGCTGAAAGCTGTTTAATGGATCTTGAGAAGTAACACTCCTTTAGGATTAATAGAATCTCTTAGCTACACTCTGAGGGTATTCTGATGGTACACTCTGAGGGTATTCTGATGGTGTCTGTCACTGTCAGTCTATCAAGGGAAACAAGCGCTCTTCAATAGTTACCCAATGCATTACCCACAAAATCAGCGATTTTAGTTACAGGAGTCTGTTGTAAGTTTCGATTTGTAGTTAAGTATGTTTTATCTTAACTTCTCGGTCTCTTTCGTTTGAGAAATAAGGTTACTCAGCAATCGACCTCTTAAGGAGTGTTGCTGTTTTTATTATCTATCTCATTTAAATTTTAGTCTCATCGAGATGCTTTCGATTTCTATGCCAGTGAGTAGTGCTGTCCCAGACGAGACATTCAAATTTTGCTCTGGTGTGATACCACTAGAACTAGGCTTCACCGAATTTCTGTGATGCGATCTTCCCGTGCGTTTAAACGATTTCAATGTAATTGCATCTACATCTGGTGTTATAAATCTTCGTATTTTAGAATCCCTGTATATTTTAGCGACAAAACCAGTTTTGAATGATAGTCAGCCCGCTTTCCCCCTTCAGCTAGTTTAGGTTGTATTTGTAAGTTTTTAGTATGATGCTATTTTTTTTTTTCATCGTCTAACATTTTACTTGAAATTTTACTTGATTTTGTGATTTTCTACCGACAGAAGTTGAAAATGACCTAACTCGTAGAAACGTTCTTCTTTTAATATTAGACTGTATTAATAAGAATGTTAAATTTAAAAGCTACTTTCTTTGCACTTTTATTCATAATTGTAAATGTTGTGACATAAGTAGATTCTCAGTGTTCTGTAATCTTAGTGTCATAGATGAGAAAATGTCAGAATCAGTTTTTCAACGGCGTGCTGATGTCTCTTCGAAGACGGAGCGATCTCAGCTTAAAATAAAGAGCGCAGGAGGTCGAAGTTTAGTTGTTGTGGATGGATCCGCGACGTGAGATAAATGCTTGATTCATTCCCTTCTAACGTAACTCAAAGAGAGATGAAAGGGAAATGGCTTACTTATTTTCCTCTCATGAGTCGGCAAAATAGTAAATATAAACTCATTATGAATACTGCAGGAAACTGATTTTCCTGTACGGTTGTTATGAATTTATTTTTTTGTGGCTATTTCAATGCATTTATGTTTGCCTGGCCTTGACTTGCGACCTTTGCCTGGCCTGAGCTTTGCCTGGCTTGACTTGCGACTTTTTCCTGGCCTGACCTTTGTCTAGACTCGAGCCTGACCTTTGCCTGGCTTGACTGGAGTAGTTACAATCTCGAGTAGTTACAATCATGCCAGCTGGTGTGTAGCGGAACTCGACCTTTGCCACTGGCGCATGGGAGATCTTGCAGTGTTTTCTGTGTTTGAGCAATTTTTAACCAATACAAAGGGAAAGGTTTATTAAATACGCTCGTATAAAATTTCAAAGAGTAACTCAAATGAAAAATTTTGACTCATAAATGGACATTTTTGCCTGCAAATGCTATGAGTTAAAATATGAAATGGCGAATTTTATCATGTATCACATTGTTTAGAAGGAATATTGTGCGTTTCTTGAAAACTGGCGTAGGAATATTCAATGCACCACAATTATTAAACTTATTTCATTTGTCCTCGAAGCAAGCCTCTTTTTGTTTGAATTCAATTCATTTTCTCGTACTATTTACAATGCTTTATTTGTGATCCGTGTGGAGGGTTTTATTTTTAAGCAAGTGCCATGCCAAGCGGACTCGCGCCCATCATTCCATTAGGTCGCGTTGACGCAGTCAGTCTGCGCTGACAAACCGTCACCTTGTTGATGGTAACGCTCGGGGCTTGATCTACATTCAGAAAAGTGTGAAAAAGCTAGTAATTAACCCAATGAACGTGATATCTTTTCAGTTTAATTTCACTGAGAGGGTTAATTTTTCCCCCTCTAAATTAGGTGCGCCAGTGAACTGCTTTGCATGATTGACTAGTGTTTCAAAAATACCATTTAGCCGCCGATGCTCTTTTTCACAATATTTGCAATTTTATCTAATGAATTGGTAATGATTTTTAAAATAGAAAACCTCTCATTATGCTAATTTGCCGATGACGCACTTTGGCTCTATAGCGCGCTCGGCTTTTAATAAAAATAGGCTTACCGAAAACGAAAAACTTGAACGAGCTTTCTAACGACCACAAAATCACGCAGGACCGACATTTTAATTCAGCCTGGATCATAAACTTTCCCCCCTTCAACACGAGGTTCGCGAGAGCGACATGTTCAATTACACCCTATAAAAATGGGGGAAAATTTACGCGGTTAAAAAGAATGTGCAAAATTATTAACGAATATCTATGCATCACTTCGAATGAGTTCTTTACTTTTTGAGTGCCGCTTCGCGCTGCGCTCAATTTTGAACTCAACTGCACTCAATGATGAAGTGGGGACAACGATTTTGACTGAGGTACTGCTACGTGTAGATGTGTATTAACTCGAGCAAAAGCGTAATGCGCAGAACGTTATCGCCTTCGTGTACTTTTGTCGGGAAGGTCAACGCAGTTTAGCGTCTCGTGGCCATCGGTAAATAGACCGAACGTGCCTGTGTGCTTATGACCAGGCCTGCAAGAACAAGGGAAATTAGGAAAATTTCTTCCGCTTATAGAACATGGCTTCTTTACTCGCCCGGACAGCGGTCTGAAGGCTGAAGAAGGTACGCATAATTATGGCGACAGTTCATCGGCGGTGTGTCATGCCACACTTGTGACCGATGCTTATTGCATCATGTATTTGAGACCGTCCCTTTCATCACATTCTAGACCCATTTGTCCATTACATTTTGAACCGATGCCATAAAAAATTAGAAAGACCTGCCCTGTTGGATATTGTTCAACACCTGCAAAGAGCTGATACTGACCGCCGTCAGTTCTGATTCATAAAAGCGCAATTTTTAATTTTAGTCAATCGCCGTCAACTAGGTGCGTCATTCGCCGATATTGATGCAGCTCTGCAGGAACATCGTGGGTAATTCTCTTTAGAGTCGTTTATGTGTTGTTCAACTGATCCTTGTTCATTATTGTTTAACGTATTGCAAACCAGGCACACCGTCTTCATTTGAAGGTTAAGTGTGAATTAATATCTTCATGGTTGTACGTTATGGTATTACTATTTTTAGCTCTCAATAATTTTGTCTAGACTGTTGATGTCTTTCCTTGTGAAGTTGAATATATATCATCATGTGAAATGATCGTTTATCCCTATAGGAGTTTTATGCGGTGCTTCGCGACTGTGCTCAAAGCAAGACAACGCTGTGGTAGCTTGTGTAACTGTGGGGGTTCCTTAACTTGTAATAAGACAAAGTACTCTATTCATCCCTGATTCTTCATGTCCTGCAGGTGCCCCTTATGGCTCATCTTACCGCAAGAGGCATTAGCGGCCTAATTTTCTATTGCTGAATAAACCAGCAAATGCTTCTTTTACCGCGTCTGAGGAACTTGATGACCCGAGGTAATTGAGTCTTTCATTTTATGGACAGGAAGGCGTGTTCCAGCAAGTAGCACCAACATTCACAAAGTCGGAGTAGATTTTACTGTGTCAGGCCTCAAAAACTCGCCTCACGATGGCATTGTTTGAAAGTCTATCATTCTTTCATTTCACGTCAGACAAACTGCTAAATGGGTTAAAAAACGGAAAACTCCGAACCCTAAGTGTTCGCTTTGTTGAGACGACTATCCACGCTCAGGCATCTGCATTAATCACGTTTTTACGTTCAAAAATGACAGTCATTTAATTTAGAAAATGGTAATTTATTGTCAGCGAGCGAGTTTGTTCTGGATTGTCGTTCTTTATTCTTGACATAATTATTGTATAAAATTAAATTATTATCACGATATTCAAAGCGTTTTAATATGCAAATTGATTAACTTTGGATTAAAATATTACCCAGTACATCGCTGATGCGTAAAGTTTTGAAGACTGAGTGCATGTTTAAAGCCGAACATGCAATATGCTCAATGTATTTACTTAAAAGAGGAAAGCTTAAGATGGTATTTTCGCAATGATCATTCACTGAAAAACAGAAGTTCAACCTCAGCGTTCTAAACTTTCACAACAACGTCCCCTCTTATGCAAAGATCTGCGGTCTGCCTTTTTGTTGGGATTGATTTAAAAAAATCCTTGTTTTGCGCATTCATTCATTAATCCCCTGTATCGCAAGCCAAAAACTTACACGTTCAATAGTAAGTACGCTGGGGTCATGAGTGAGGCCAACGTTTCTTCCATGAACTCAACAGCTTTTTGCTGAACAATACAGCGCTTAGCTTTCAACGAGTGTCCAGTCGAATGGGCGATGTCAGAGAAAAAGAGACAATTACAGAGGCGATTTAATGTGAGCTCAGTGGAGAATTTGGCTTGCTGAAATGCTCAGAAATGTGCATATCATCGAGGAATGAAAAGTGGGACCTTCTATGCATATGTTCTCTCCAAGCGTCAAACACTGAAGTTCCCATTTTAGGCAGGGTTATACTGTAATTATTCACGACATTGAAAGCTCATACTCCTGAGCAATAAATCAGTTTGACTAACGTGATAGCACTTAATCAATTTACCAGCTATCTCTCTTTATGACTAGGGACACTATATCCTATCGGAATAAGAAAGCGAATGATTTGTATGAATAATTTTAGGAGCAAACTTCATTTGATTAATTGTTTTCGAATCGATTTTGGATTCGATTGTTGAACATCTAGTATGAAGATCTGTCCTTGCAACGAATTTCTATTTATAAAGAATAGGTGGACCTCCAATGGCGAGAGTGACGGTGTTCGATTTGATGCCGTTCTTCTGAAATTCAAGTGATAGCCAGCACCTCGTTAACTAGGTAAATGAAATGAGTTCCAAACTTAGTAATTAAGCGTCCTTCGGTGGAAAGTTGTTGCGTTTCATCAACATCTTTGTAGGCTTGTTTGCATTTATTTGGCCTCGTGAATTAGAATTCCTTCATTAATAATGTAACTCAGACGTGTCTCTGCCCAAAAAACTAAACGTCATTGGGGGGAGAAGCTCGCATAGGAAGCAGCAATGCAATTGTCAATTAAAGCTTTGTTATCAGGTCAATGAGCTTTGATTTCCGTCAACCTCAAGTGTGCTCATATTTTAGTACACCGAAAGCACCTATTTTTTATTCAGTTATTTTAGTTTACGTTATTTACCTCTCTAATATAGATCACTTCTTTGAAAACATTCAGTTGTTTTCCGAATTCTTCCTTGAAGTTTCTTGTATATAAACTCCAAATTGCTGCTGCCTTCGACACTTATAGTTCAGACATATATTTTTGTTACTCCATGTCACAAGGTTCTCGCGTTGAGGGTAGATTATATATTTTTTTTTAAACTACCTCTATCAGCCATCCGCTCTTCGATTTCCGTGTGTCATTTCACCTGATAACTTTACCGTCTAACGAATGAGCGTAATTGCTTTTGTGTTTATGTACGTTTTTAGTTCTATTTTTGTTTGATTCATTGTCGCCAGTCGCGGCTAACAGCTCATTTCCGTGGAAAGACTCGTATCGCTGGGCCGAGTTTCTGACGATCCATTAGGACGCAGATTGATCACCCTGGACGTTCTCTCTGGGGTTTCCTTTCCTGCGACACTAACGTACATCGACTTGCCACGGTTGACTGCTCAGCTTTTTCTTCTTCTTCTTTTGCACAGCAGGGACATTTCATCGATTTGCCACGGCTCTGCTTTCTATTCTGTGCCCCTCGGTTTCCTTTTCAGCGGGATCAGAGCGCCGTGTGCATGGTCGGACATGTGTTTTCTTTGCGATTGTTCACGAATGGTAAACTCTGCCACATTTTGTGATAATCACCAAGAAAGGTCTTTGCTATCAAAAACATTTTAAGGTAAAAGCAACTGTTTGTGCCTTTCCAAGTGTACATCGAAATGATTGCTGTGGCGTTGCATCATTTTTTCAGTCCGTTCATCTTGAGAGTAGCTTGCGATTGATGGTACTTGAATCTTGGTTGCCATAAAATGCAACGATGCTTCCAGGATATTTTAAAGTATTTTCGCTCTACTAAAGTGCTGTTGTGGGTACAAAAGCGGTATGAAGTTTGTGCATGAAATTATTCAAAACGTTAAACTAAAGAAGCTGAACACGCAACTCATTATTCCAAAAGTGTATCGTTGGTTCCCAAGTATGCTTAGAGTTCTAAGTCTTGTGAAAAGAGAAACATTTTCTCGTTTGTCAAATTTGCTAAAACGAACGTTAGGTTTCAAACTTTGCTTGAATTAAAAGAGAACTGAAATGATGCACAGTAGATGTATGTGCATTTCACACGCAGAAAAAGGAATGCAATTGCAAATTGCAAGCAGACAACGAATCATAGCTAAACAAAAACGTTGGTAATTTTAAAATATGAATGACTGGTTGCGACAATAAGTTCTAATCATCCATAAATTCATTGTACATTTCACATAGAGCACATAGAGAACGGTTTCCTGACAATCAAGTAAATTTTCGTTATTATTTTCTCTCCCTGCATTGAGTCGCCAATCTGGACAGATCAGCTTTCAGTTATTTTTCCGTAGCATCCACTACATATATTTGGATCCATTTGCGGAGCTCTCCCTGAGTTTTACTAAAGATTTTAAGAGAAGTTTACTAACCATCACATTATTTCAAAGTGTAAATCGTAGTAAAATATTCCGAGCTGTTTGTTGTGAGTGGAACATGAAATTATTTGAATCAGAAAGACACGATAGTGTGATTACTAAATTGTCTCATGTTGCCTCTAAACTGACTTTAGATGTCGAAAAGTTTTGACATCTAGTTTTGGAAAGTTTCTGTTTTGGTACCTTTGGTTGCATTTTTTGGTTGAAAACTATTTTGTAGTAGAATGGATTGCGTTATTGTAAAGTATTTAGGTAATGTTTGTGATAGAATGAACAGGGTTATGTGTTTGCATTGGTTGTAGTTATCGTTAAATAAACAGGTTGCCAATTTCGAGTTTTAGTCATATGATCGATTACATATATCATTTGTTGCGCGAGTTTCGTGATCGGTTTCACTCAAGTTTGAGTTAGGCTTTAATTGAGTTAACATAGACTAAAAGTTGTTTGCGTTAGTGTAACATATTGGTGCATGTTGTTGCGGAGGTTAGATTCCTTCAAAGATGAGTTAGTACACCGTCATTAACTGGTATGTCAGTTTACTTAATTTATCCCTAAATGCCCGGTAACTGCAAGTACAGGACACAGATAAAGTTTTTTGACTAATTTTCTTTAAAATTTTGAATTATTGTGAGCATAAATTTGTGGTCAGGCAACGACTCGTGAATGTTAAGGATTGTCTAATCTGCTGTCTTTCTAGCAATTTACTTTGATTTAGAATCACAATAAAATGTTCAATGAACGTGTTGCTCTGCTATATTGCACGAGTGTGAAGAAATCAGAGAATGTCAAGTTATCGAAGGTGTTAAATCTTCAATTTATTAGTCTGTGTCAAGTAAACAGGAAGTTGTCCTCAAACTTCTGTCTAGAAAGCAAGGGTCGGATGAAACCCAAAGCTGTCAATGCGGGAGTTTGTCCGAGAAATAATCGTGAGTAAAAAAACATGAGGAGCATTGGTAAGAGAAGAAATGAAGCTGTCACTATTCAGGATACAAAAGGCAACTCACAGATATCTCGAAATAGAGGATCGATCTGCTAGAGGAAAGATTCTCTTGAACGAGGTCAGAGAAGGTACACTTACAAACGAAACGTATTTCCGGAAGAGAAATTTTTCACTGCTGAGGTCAAGTTCAGCGGACTGAATGACGGAAGTGTGAGAAGATCCCTTGTCGGCATCTCACTCTCCAAACATCAATTTCTAGATGTGCAAACTCCAATTTTTTTTTTTTTTACTGAACGCGAAGATTTCATATTGCTCTACTTGGTGAAAACGTGAACCCAAATTTGTCCGTCGAGCAAACTTCGAATACCTCACTTAAGAATACTTCACTTAAGCTTTACTTAAGCTTTCGAATATTTCACTTAAGCTTTTCAGAGAAAACACTTTCCAACAGAACGGAGCACCCATTCACACGTTAAACTGGAAAAGGATGCTTTATTCCAATCAATCAAGCCTGATACATATCATCTTGTGCATTGATTTTTCCAATGCCATATAACTAACACCAGGACGCCATGACGGTTACCCCCGGACAAGCCGGTACCCATTTCAGACACCGTGGCCGAGTGACTAAGAACGTGCCCTTCCGAGAAGGTCTCGGCAGTTCGAATCTCTACGCTGCGCAGTGATTTCTCCCCGTTGAGTAAAGGGAGAACTCAAGCAGTAAAAGTATACCGAAGGATTTTTGGGTGATAAAACGCATAAAGTTCCCCAGAGCCCATTACTTCCTTCATTAAAAGTAATTAAGTCCACCACTTTTATTGTTAATGCTCGCACCATTATGCCTGGGTGCGTCTCTTATAACTGTGGACTGGACTCATCACTCGAACCACTGTAACTATGTGCGGGACACGGTCGTGAGCGAACGCCCCATTGAGCGGCGAAGTGTTGGGTCTGGACATAGTATTTGCACAACACTATTTTAAATGCAATCTGGAAGTTTCGAGCTCTGGTTTGAGGTAGAGGGTACGGGTAGTTCAGAGATCATAGATTTACGAGAATGTTTTACTAGGACAGAGCAAAAATTATTGACAATCAGATAATCAACCAATACGTTGATTTGACAAACATAGAAATGTATGGGACAGATGTATTTGGCCAAAATTGGTGTTATTTTAATTCACTGTTATTTCATGCAAAATTTGAGTATTTTAATTAGTGAACTTTTTATAAAGCTTCCGGAAACGTCCAAAAGCACATGTTATGGAAACAACGATCTGCACAATCATCTCCTCTCCATATTTTGCCCAAGTTGGTTCATTAGTGAATATGAAGTCGAAATTCAGAGGAATACGCGAAGGTTTTCGAAAGCAAATATGTAGTTGGACTTCACAATGAACAATTACCGATAGGTAAATTGCTGAGCGTGTAAATTTGTACAGTATACTCAACTATTGATGAAATAGTTCGGAAACAGGGAGAGATTGGGGCAATTTCCAATCTGTCTTGAGTCAGAGCTCCTTGCAAAATCTCGACTCAACATGTTACGCAATGTGGCACATGAGCCCTTGGCAACCCGTACATACCTACAGAAAAAACTGGAGTTGCAAGGAGTTCTCGTCACTTGAAAATCGATCATTAGAGAATTACGCCAGAGGGGTCGACACGGCATCACTCCAAAATTACCTCGTGTACTCGAAGTTTCTTGCTGAAACAAATTTGGTTTGAAGATTCTGATAACTGGAAGGGGATTTATAACGCTTCAGTATTATTTTTTGCGCTCTATCGCACTGAAGTGGAGGAGAATGAAAATGAAAATAGATGATGCTTTTTTTCTTGGATGATATTTAGTTATTTTAAGGTGTCGATTTGTAAAAGTATATTAAATAGAAGGATTTTTTGCACACTACTTTTCTTCTGGTACTAACTTTTTATATGCAAAAACATAAGCAATGCTCTCATAAGCAATGCGTATGGTTCTCAAAATTTTGTTTTAAAATGGTGTACAATTGCTCATTTGACACCTAATTTCAACTGTGTTAGATTTTGCTCAAAAGTAGTTTTTATTTTACTGCGTAAAATGCATGTTTCATTATAACGATTGTATTGAAGAATGAAGTACGGAATGACGCTACCAAAAAAGGTCATTGACGTAGCTAATACTCTCAAAGTTCACGAAGTTCCTTTTTTATCTTTGGTTTTTTAAGAGCTCATTTAGATGTTGTACAAATGTGTGGTGAAGTGCGCTGGTTTATCAGAAATATTGTTTTATTTTTGGTTCCAATTAGAAGAGAAACATTTTTCTATGATGTGTGTGTGACTGTTTTTTGTCGAAAGTAGGTTGACGTACGCTGAGGTGCTATTACGTACGCTATTTTTTATTACATTTCTGGTTCAGTCGTGTACAGCAATCACTAAAAACTCACGTGGAGACCTAATTCGCTCAATCACTTACAAATTTTGCACCTCTAACTGGTCTATGAAAGTGTGTCAAAAGGCTCATTAAATTCGAGGGGTCTATGAAGCATGAAAAGCGGCGGCGCTAATGATCAAATCGTGTTGAAACCAGTTACTGGGAAGCGACACACGTGTGAAGCGTTACCCAGCGTAGCATGATCACGTCGGCTGCCCATCTGAGGTCGAATTAAACAGAGCTAACAGAAGTCAACGCCGTGGTTTGTTCTCTATGTTTTTGAGTTAAACTGAGACATATTACTTATACTTTAAGTACTTGCGATTTTGTTTGTGAATGAATGGGTATGCTTCTGAATCAAAGCAAAATAGCATTCAGGGTAAATGACATCCAAGTGCTGTATCATCCAAGCTACATACCTCGGTGTCTTCTCATTTACGTACACAGCGATCACCTCGCGGTATTAGGTTTCTCGCTGAAATGATTTCTGTTGCATGAATCCCTACGACACTTTTTCAATTCTACCTTTGCTTCATGGTGCTGGGCGGCCATTCGCATGCAACTGTTTTTTGGTGATCGAATTGAATATAGAATATAAGTGAGAAAGTGTTCTGCAGTTCTCCTCTTGGAGAGCTGCATCTGAATCTAAATCTGTCTCTGAATCTTGTTTAACCATTTTCCAGTGAACGTGAATCTGAAGTGTAAGGCTTCCAGAGGGCTTCTTATGAGTGATCTCACTAAGCCCACTAGCCTTGTTTTTCACTTACACACTTATGTTGCTTTTTCACTCCTTCGAAACTTTACCAGCAGCTGCGGAAAAATTTATGCGCGGATGAGGCAGTGGAGCCGTGCGATCATGCCAATCATAGCTGTTTCCTGGTAGTGCATCTGATGAATGTCTGACTTCAAATTCATCTTATTTCCAGTATTTCCTAAATTCAGCTCGTAAAATTAGTTCAATGTCGAATTTTTCTTTGACTGAATCTTCGAGAATTGTCAAGAATTCAAAGGCTCACTGGCGAAATGAGTGAATTAAATATTCTTCGTCTGCTACGTTTTTGCATAGTAAATGAGAAGTATAATGAGGAGATATTTTGTGAGAGTAGAGGGAAGTAATATAAGGTCAAGGGTAAGAGTTGGGCTGAGCGCACTGCCTTCTCCATGCAATGGCGCCTGCATCCACATGAGTTGATGCCAACGACTCCGAAGGCCGTAGTGGCCGAGTTAAGAGGTCTTTAGGCGACTCAGGAAACTGTAATCGAAACCATTTGTTGAATTGTTGGCCACATTTAGCGGATTAAATTTTTTGAACCAAGGTAGTCGATCGTTGGAAAAAATTTGAGGAAATTAAATAAGATGGAGTGCTGGTTTAGAGATGAAAGTGCGTTTTGTCATTTCATTTTTACCTGAATTAACTTTGTCATTCTTTAGCACTTTATGCAGAGAATATGTGAATCTATATATATATGTATATACATATACATGTAATGAAATGGGGGGTATTTTGTTCGAGGATGGTTCGAGTAGGTCCCCTCAGAGGGAAGCAAATATTGAATCTAAGGGAATTAGCACTCCCAGAGGGACAATGTAGGGCCCGAGCTGAGAGTTAGATAAGCCTTCTTTTTATTGAAATAAAATGCGTTTGTTATGTTAAGAACCATCTTTTTTCGGTTCACTGCTGTCCTTTTTTCTTCAGCACCTACTATTTTCTCCTTCAACTTTGATCTTGTTTCATGAACTTCTTTCTCATCGTACTGTTTCTATGCACTTTCTGCATAGATTCCGCGTTTCCTTAACTCCATACTAAATGGTGCCTTCTTCCTTCCTCTCTTTGGATCGCCTTTGTTGCGGATAGGGAGGTTAAACTAATAATCTTGTTCGAGTAGGTAAAATTTTAATATTTGAGCTGTGGTTAATCGTATTTTTTGGTCGTTTAAAAGTTTTAAAATTCCATGAAACGTGACGTCATTATTTAACGACTTGCAAATATAAAGTTGAGTTTTAATAACACTGTACTCCTTCATCGCCTCTCGATCAAAAATGAAACTGCTCTATTGGCACAGTTCTTTAAATGCTGAAAGCGCAACTTCTCATTGCTTTTAATAACTGGAAATTATCATTTATGGAAGCTAAAGAGCTGCTTGCCTTCACCTTATGGCTCGTGATTATACGTTCGAGCAATCCGAGGCGCCAACCCCTGTACTCTCGCGAGTCGGTCGGTGTGACGGCGTCCTGCGTCTGCATTTACTCGTCAACAGTCAGGCAGAAAGCAGTTATTCATTACGCAGCAATCCTTACCTGACTGCAGGGTGCAGAATTAAACCTCCTCCGTCGGGCGTGGAATATCAGTCCTTGGTTCAGCATACATTACAACAGCCCACCAGCCCTGCTACTGATGCGTTAAGCCCTCGCCCAAGTTTGGGCTACGTACCGAACCCAATTGTTCGTGGGATTTGGTCTGTAAGCTGGCAAAGGGGCCGAACTCGAGTGGAGTGCTATGAACCTCTGATTTAAAAGTACGTATGAAAAATGTATGCAAACTATTCTGGTTAGTGGAAAATTTGGTCCATGTATTAGGTATAGTGTAATATTTGCTAACTCACTGATCCAACAAATTGAATGCTGATGTATAGTAATAAAATAATACACGATTTGTAGATATTAATCACACTGGCCTCCACCCTGTCCGTCACTTAATAATATGATAACGAATTTACCAATACACTGGGGTCTATATGTGCTTAAATTACATTCGCTACATTGCTTACATTTACATTCGAGTTTTTCAACACTTCACGGCTGCTGCCCAAATTAGGCGCAATTTTTTGTGGCCTGATTGATGTGGCCTTTTATGTGACTGATTGATGCTCAGAACGTGTTCTAGCGATTTGCCTTAATTTTCGAAATTGAAAAAATCATTTTAATACTGTATTCAATTGTGAAAAATATCCAACAGAAAAAAAAGTTTATCGCGATGGAAGAAATACCGATGTATAAAACAGCCAGATGACGTCACGATGTTGACGACGTGCATTTGACGTCACCTTGTCAAAATTGCGCTGTAAAACGTTTCAATAAATAAACTCTTGTTAAGTTAAGTCCTTTTAGCTCATGTCGAGTGAGTATAAAAAAAAGTTACGAGCAAATAAATTATGGGCTTTCAATTCCTGAAGCATGGTCTTCATTTCTTAGAGCCTCAACCTTTCGTCTACCATGGCCCCCAAACGGATTGTTTTGCAAAAAATGTACGTACAGAATTGTTTTCTGTCTTGAGTTTGTATTTTAGTTCTTGACTGAAGTTGGCAAATGTAAATAAATACTGCAGTACTAGAGTGCTTGTTAGTGCCCGGATCCCACTTCAATATATTGCGAGCTAATGAAAAGCATTAAAAGGATTCAATCAAGTGATGCACCTGCCTGCAATCCACGAACCTGGAAAAATCGCCTACGCAAAACATACAAATTGACACAGGTACTGCAGAGAATGAGAGCCCGACATGACTAACATTTGGTGTAAGTAAGGTAACGTTGCCATTGAGGTGTAAGTCGGCTCGTAGCGTCTACAATAGGGCGCGATGCGAGCGTTACAAGGCCTGCAGAGTTCATACACTCCGTGTCCTCTCTGAAGTGTTGAGGTTCACAGAAATTTTGTGAGGTTTAATGTGAAGGCCTGACTCATATTTATAATTTTCAAAGACCATGCTTGAGGATTTACTCTCGTTTTCCTGTATCATAAACAATCTGAATTTTTAAAAATTTTGTCAGCCAGCATCTAGTGATTCTCGCAATGAGTGAATTAGTTAAGAGAGCGATAGATTTAAGGTGATTTTTATTGCGTTGGCAATTTTTCGAGTTACAAAAAAATTTGGTGTAGAGCAGCGCCTAAAATTTTTTGAGCTCGTCTAACAAAAAGATCTGCTGGTGTCTAAAGCGATCATGCAATTGTTTCTTCGCCAGCATCAGTTATGGTGAACAATTTAATCATTTCTTATGAAAAACTTTATCTGCGTCCAATTACCCGTTACTGCAGAGATCAACGTCGCATGAAATAGTCGGACACGTCGCAAGAGACGGGCAATTAAGTGACGGGTCTGGAGGGCAGCGCGATATTGCGCATCCTCGCTGCGCTGTGTCCGTAATATACTAAGGTCTCATGAAGAGTCAAGTGCCTCACCCAACTTAGGATGGCCGTCTGAGGCAGTCATCTCCAGTGTGTTCTTGCAGTTGTTCTATTTTACCCTAATTAAAATGGCCCATTGAAGGTTCTGGAGGCTGCTTCTGTTCTCGAATTACGGGCCTGAACATTTTTTTTACAGTTGTTCAATTGCATTCACATATGAAAGAGAAGCTCTGTCTTGAGAAGTGTACTGATACTCTTCTTTACTTAGCTTCTTTCACAGTTATTCAAGTTTATACCCCTTTTAAGGTGGCTTGATCACTATCGAACGATCATATATATAGTGCAATTTAAACCATCAATTTATCAGGTGCGTTCAAACACAAATCGGGATGACAACTGTTGTTAGTATTTCAGATGTGTCATCTCACTGAAGTCAAGTCGTTGTGTTTTCACAGACCAGTTTTGATTTCGTGTCCCGATACTTTGAGCTTGAAATTTTATTTAAAATATCTTCAGTTCGGACTCGTTTTCGACCGTTTGCATGATTTATTAATGTAGTTATTTTAATAACACTGATACTATTCTTTGTTTTGCAACTTTTAATGAATATTTATTAATAGTTATGGATATTTATTTAATGAGTGTTGAAATTTTGTTTAGTTTGTCTTGAATTGAAATTTTTTTCATTTTGTGTTTCTTTTTTTGTTGCGTTAGTGACTTATCATGTAACCACTAAATTGTAACAGCACTTCTTTTAAACGAAAATTTTATTTTCCATCAGCTAAAGTGCAGGAATTTTTTAGTTCAGTTTGTTGATGTTGATTTGATTAAATTTTACTGAGCTTTGAAGCCATAAACATTTCAGAACTTACTTTTCCATGGTAGAATATAAAGCTCATGTGTCTGGTAAAGTATTTCCATGCTGTTAAAAATGGAGCACTGTGACTTAGAAGAATAAATTTGACTCCATCGCTAGAGAAGAAATGACCCCTCAAGCTTCGATAGCGTCATGACTGACTGCGACGTCGATACGGCAGTACAGAGTCCCGACGGCCTCATGGATCATTCATCGTCCAAGTTGCTTCTCACAGAATGAGTTTGTGAGTATCTATCATGCTTGTATTCTGCTTCTGGCATGCGACAGCTAACTAAGGACGCTCGTATTGAGTAATGTGTAAAGTCTTATGAATTAGACTTCCTCAAAATTATAACGTGTATCGCTGATTAGAGGTTCCTGCCGTAGCAATATTACTTACCGCCTAGTATAGCTTCATCCCGGTAAACTTTTTTCTCTGTACAGAATGACAGTAAGTTCCCAATTTGTCTTCCGGTTCTGTCATTTACTGTCCTGGGCGAGAGTGTTATAATATGAATATTGATAATTTTTGTCAGAGTCTCAATTTGGCTTCAAAACAGTACATTGTACTTGATGAGATCAGTATTTTTTCATTAATCTCTCCTAAATTGGAAGTAATCACGAACGTACATATCTCAGCGAGCATCTATCTTCTTACTTTTAGCCTTCACCTTATCGAAGAGCAATAAAATGTCCGTGCTATTTAGGTTTCATTGGGAGTATGCGAGCCCTTTATCACCGCAGCGAGCACGGCCACAGTGTGCGGCAGCCGCTGGAGCCAACACAACGAGATACGACGGACTTGCTCGCCTCGCCGCTCCTGTAAAATTCCAGGTGTCCGCAGGTGCCATTTCATAGGTTATTTTTGCTCAAACCGTTTCTTTGCCAATACTTCCGATCGGAAAAGGTTACTTATGATGACTTTTAGGTTCAATTTTATTCCTGATCGGCTTTGATACAAAGTGTTACAAAATTTTCGAGTCATGAGGTCTACTATCTTTTTTATTTCTTGGAAATCTAACTGGCAAAATTTACATTCAGGTTTTAAACTTCAATTTTCAGTCTGCTACTAGGCCCAACATTTCATCGATTGGCCTAAATTTTAGGCTTTCAATTATCTTTTTTTTTAATTATAAAAGCGATTTCTGAAGAAATACATATTCCTCTGGCCAGGTATGAAAGTCAAGTAAACTTTTCCACAGAAACTGGACACTGCTTTATGGAGTAAAATAATTTTTTTCACCACAAATCTCTATCTCCTCAAACTAAAAAACAATCAAACAGGAAGTAAAATTGCCCATTGTAATTTGATGTATTGAATAATTAATTAGAAACGACTATTACATGGTTTCAAAATGTACAGAATCGCCTAGGCCGATAGCAGCAGTTGCGCCTGGTCACGTCAGGACTTGTATTGTGTGAGTAATTGCTCATAATTTAGCATCATTCCTGGCTTGAATTATTTACAGTCAAAATATTTGCACTAGTGGACCTTAAAGCTCAGACCTCAATATAGTTTGCATTTAACAAAATTATTCATGGCTAATTACCGCTGACGGAGCTTCGTGTCCAACTACCAACCGTGCTCCAGGTGGCTGTTAGGCGCTTCTGAAAAGTCATAGGGTCAACTGAATGGAAAAAATGTTTTTTACTGCTCTCACAGCGCCTGTTGGAGATGCGATCATTTCGGACGAATACAATACAGCAAAAATAACCCCTACTGACGTAAAATAATTCAAGTTATGGCTAATACACATTCTTTACTGATGTCAAATTTGTTATGATTTCTAAACCCAAAACCATAAAATTTAGTTGTACTTTTTTTCATTTCTCCTCTCACCCTTCAAATTGGATGGCCGCAGATTCAGTCATTTGCGCTTTAAAAACTCATTATATTTGAATCACTGAGTAGATTTCGATTAAAGTTCATCTCGTGCACTAAAATTAGCATTTAGGTTCGCAACGTACGCTGGAGGCTGATCGTGCGATGAAGTTCGGCGCAATAACAGTGAGAATTTAGGACACAAGCCTAAAATTTTTCATGCGCACATCTGTGATGAAAGCGTCGTTTGACACGCTCCTGGATTCAATCTTGTTGTGACGGTGCAATCAGCTTTTCGAGTCAGGGATCGCGTCTGTCCCATGTAAACTTCAGGTATGGGTCATCGGACGGCGACTTTAGTTTTGAGTATTTCAATGGCGTTGTTAATGGGGAAAATTGGCGGCGTTTGCGATGGTGCTTGATGGCACAGAAGCGGCCGGTTGACTGCCTACCGCGTCTACGTAACGAGACTGTTGACAGCGCCTTGGTTCAGTGGACATCCATGGGCTAGTTACTGGCCCATTGTTGCTCAACTTATCGACCTTGTCGGGCTCTTTTGGGGTTCGAAAACACCATCAAAAACAACTGCAAAATTCGTGTAGCATTTGGAAAGCGTGTTCTAATGATATGCTCCACTTGAGCTTAGCGTCGTAAAAACATAATAAGATAATGTGGGAGTAAAAATTCTATTTAATGACTGCCGATATTTCACATATACACACATGTGTATTCGTTAATAGAGCTTGCGTCAGAACATCAGAAACGTTTTATTTTAATTTTGAAATGCCATATTCAAGCGAGTCTACTTGTGTTCTCTTAATTCTATTTAGTTTTTTAAACAACGAACTAAGTCTTAAAAGACTTTTAGCCTTAAATATTGCGCCCTTTACATGAGTGACGTGCTTACCAACAGGATTGACAACCAAATGGCAACCATGCTTGAATATGTGGTTTACTAACATATAAAGCGATTTGGCAGGTAAAAAAAATTTCAAGCGTTACTATTCAAACATTGAAAATTTCGCAATATTTGAGGCCTTCCAAAAACGAAGGAGAGCTGAAAGATTCTTCGCATTCGGAACATGGACCCAATCGAAGTGCGACCTTTTATCGTTGCTGTTATCTAGTGGGTGTTACGCATTTTAAATAAGATCATTCAAAACTTCGTGTGATTAAATGGAATGTCTATGTACAAAATGATCGCGTAAATAATTGAGGTGTTTCTCAGTTGTGACTTCTCTGAAATTTTAAATCAGTTGCGTAAACTGAATTTTGACGGAGCAGAGCTTCAAACTGAAATATGACGCATGTGAACCATGCGTTAGTAAAAAAGATATTTCAAAACATATATTCTTCAGCAACATCATCCTTTAAAGGTAAACGAAAATATCGTGTGGCGTTCGCAAACTTCAATTTTTTCTAGAACTTTGATTTTATATTTTCATAGCCAACTATATTGGATTTGTTGAAACCCCGTGTGCGGGAAACTGTAAATGGATTTAGAAAATATCTCGTTCCGTAAGGAAAAACAAAACGCACTGCTTGATGTACGGCTCTAGCTATGCAGTAACGCTTTGCGTTACTGCATGGCCAGAACCAGCGGCTTTGCGTTACTGTATGGCCAGAACCAGCGGTTTTGCGTCACTGTATGGCCAGAACCAGCGGTTTTGTGTTACTGTATGGCCAGAACCAGCGGCTTTGCGTTACTGTATGGCCAGAACCAGCGGCTTTGCGTCACTGTATGGCCAGAACCAGCGGCTTTGCGTTACTGTATGGCCAGAACCAGCGGCTTTGCGTTACTGTATGGCCAGAACCAGCGGCTTTGCGTTACTGAACAGATTGAACTATAGAATTCTCACTGTTTGACGTGTAATGAATAAACCTGTGAAATCATTTTGAGAATGTTATGCGGAATTTATCGTGGAAGATGTAACTCGCCTAAATAGTGTCTAAAAAACTCATTTTTCATTCCTGAGCAGAGCACTGTAGATGAGGGATTGCTACGGAAATAGTAACAGAAGCAGCTTCCTAGCGCACGCTTTCTGAGATTCGTAGTGGATGACCCTCAGACCAGGCAAACAGGTTAGACTAATTAAAGAGAACAAGCCGTCAGCGATATGCATTAGAGGACAAAGCTGGCTTTGTTAGGAGACTTCATTCGTCTGCGTGTGAGTTACTCTCCCCGCTCTCTGGCATATCGTCTCTGCTTGCTAACTTCTGCTCCGAACTTACGATCACAGAAAGCGTGGAGAACCCAAGCCAAATTTCGGGGGTGAATTTTTTTCCATTTTTTTCGGATGCTTTTAAGAGAAGATGTTTTTGAAACAGATATTGCTGCAATATTCTCATAAACTGTGAAAAACTTCCTATTGGTTTTATTAGTCAGTAAAGTAGAATGGATTTGACTATGAATTAAGAATTTGTTCGATGAATATTATTTGATAAATTTGAATTAAATCGACCAAATTGTTTAGCAAGAGCAAATTCAAATGATTGGGTTTGCCGTGTTGGAGCCTGTTTGATTGTTTCGTTTCGTGAGTTAATGCGAAGTGTGTGTGTGTGTGTGTGTGTGTGTGTGTGTGTGTGTGTGCGTGCGTGCGTGCGCGCGCGCGCGTGTGTGAGCGTGTGGTGTACACATCTACGTGCATTAAATGTTGCTCAGTTCGTAAATTGTAAAATTGTTGTTTGAATTATAGTAATCCTTCTCCTTAATGCGTTCTCACGCGTAGAGACTTACCTCAGAATCTTGGAAAATTTGAGTGTCATTTATGTAATTTTAAGGGTTTTTGAAATGAAGTATTACTTCCATTGTACTCAGTGTTATTAAATATTTGATTCATTTCTTACTCTCAAACAATCATTTCTGGAGGAAGTATTACTTGTTAAGTGTAGGAGATGAACACATTTGGATATCGAGCGACCGAGTGCAGTTGGAATTAGCGAGGTCGCCGTGCCACGGGAGTTCTACGGAGCGTCATATTGGGCTTTGGATTGGAATTCTCTTTGCAACGTTACGGGGATCACTTCGCCAATATTGATCTCAAATGAGAGCTTAGAAATGAAATCCAAAAACTTGCAGAACGCTAAGCGCGGGTACGTCTCTAAACTTGAAGTATCTCCTGAAATTCAAAGTATCTTTCACAAAACCCCTTTGCAACCTAGCTTATGTTTGATTTTATTTTTTAAAACTGAAATGAAACTGAAGAAACCCGACAAAAATACACAAAGAGAAAGTGTTTTCTCAAGGTGTAGTTCTCAAGAAATGAAATTATTAACCTTTGGAAGAAATTAATGGGCTGTAAAACAATTCAAAAAATATTCCAGAGGACAACTTTATTACGGACGATGTATAGACAAATTAGTATTTATACCACACGTACCTGTATGTAGTGTAAAGTTTTATGGGAGAGTGTGTTTTTTCCTTGTGCGAAAGCGGTACAGATATTCTAGTACTTTAAGAATTTAAACTCCAGGCAGCAAAATTTGAGACCGAAATAGTACAAATTTCGCTGCATCTACACCGATGCGAATACTTTATGAGGATTGAGATTGTTTCAGGAATACGCTAGAGACTGTAGATTTTTGTTAATTTCTTGGTGTTTTCAACTGTTTATGGAATTAATTTCAATAAATATAACTTTAATGTAAGGGTCATGACCTGGAAAATCAATATGATTAATTTAATCGAAATAAATTTTCAATTCATCCACATTATCACCTAATTTGGAACCCCAATTTTTTCATGTATAACTGATCAGCATCTTTCACCTTGACGCAGTGCGTGTTGATGTTAATTCTTCCCGTCACACTCATCCCGTTTGATTGACTGAGCGTAACTGTAACTATTGATGCCGAGCTGCTCTGTGTGATTGCAGGAACAACTCGACAGGCTCATGCCGGCACAACTGGCCAGTGAAACTTCAGGTGTTAGCATGACGACAGGAACAAGGAAGAGCGCAAAAAGAGCACAGACTTTAAAGATCTCCTTGTGTTCATTAACTCTTTGAGAAGGACGAAGGGTGAACTGTAATTTTAATGAAAACACCAACTTACATTGCACACGTCCTCAAAGTCGCTCAAGAACTATGAGACGAGCTTCAGTATTGAGATGCGTGGAAGCAGAGCATGTAATCATCATTGCATTGATGCTACGAGCTCATCATCACTCATTTCATTCCCAAGGAGTGTATCATTCAAAGTAGACGATTGCGTGCAGTGGTTCTGAGAGTTAGAAGCAGCTTGTAATGAACAAGGCATAAAGAATCCTACTATCAAATTGACAACGCAACAGCTCACAACAGACTGGAACATATTTGCAACGAGTTTTCAGAAATAGAAATTCTTGGGTTAGCTCCGTAGTTATACTTATAAAATTTCACTGAACTCATGTCGAGTGCTTGCAAAGGTGATAAAATAAATTAAATATTTGAAAAAAGAACGCCGATAATACTGTACATGATCCACATACTAGGACTTCCAGGTTCTGAGCAAAGGATGAGGAAGTTGTGTAGATAAACGTACCATTCGTTCCATTACACCGAACTTAATAAATATTAAATGTAATAGCATGTTGGAAAAATATTACCCTATGGTTTCTAGGCTAGAGGATCTCAAAGAAAATTCCTAATTTCGCCAATCAAAGCTGTGTTACCTTTTTCTTTGAATTTCTTCGTTTTCATGTTTGACTTTATTTATTTAAAGTATTTTAAATTTCAATGTTGTCCAAGTGGATACATTTTACTCTTCCAAAGTATTACGAATTACATTACTACTACTTGTTTACAGGGTCTGATAAAGATGTAAGGGAAGGTTTTGATATACTTAGTAAAAAACATGCTTAGAATGTAGAAATACACATTAGATTTTAAGATGCGTCTTCATTTCCTTAATAGAAAATGTAGTATCTATCAATCAAATCTAGCAACTATTCGTGTGTTCATGCGTTACATTAAAGTTGTGCTGTTCCTAATATCATGACCAATTCTAATTTCACGAGGAGTGAAATTCTTTAACTTCAATATTGACTAGTTCTAACTTCACATTGTCTAAATCTAATTTCATCGTTGTTGAATTTGAATTTCAATACTGACGTTTCCTAATTTCCCTCCCACATCGCTACAGCTAACAGAATGGGGGAAACTGCAACTTGAAAGGAGTGATGAAGAAACATTACTTTCGAACTAAGGCACCACGAAAAGAAGCAATAAATTTTGACGGCGTGTCGTACGTTTAAACCGAAATCCTATACAAATGAATTTCTCATACCTTCGCGAGCTGACATTATGTACAGTCTAAGGATAGTCAAAAAAAAAATTCCGTTAGAAAATGGGAATCACAAAAAGTGTGGATGGAAAGATCAGCGTCTTCTCTCCTAAGATTCCTGGACAAACCACTCCAAGACCTCAAGCAATTAACGCGCCTGAAGAGCCCAGTCAATATTTGCGGCAGCAAGTGAGCTAGGGCTCGAAAGGAATTATTTGTAATTGGTATTCTACTAACTTTCAAGCCAGATTTCATGTATTTCAATTTCTACTCATGATTTTTCCCACTTGATTTTTTCCTACTAGAACCACCTTTCTGCAATACTAAGCACATTTTAAATATGAGTCAAAATTTGTTACAATTTACAAAAAAATAAATAACTACCTAAGGCATTCATGTCAGCTATAGCAAAATATTCGAGAAAATTGAATATAAAAACGTGTATTCTTATTTTGAACAAAAATCATTTCTCTGCGATACACAGTATGGTTTTCGTTCTAAAAGATCAACAACACAGACTGTATTAAATCATTTATAATTCTTTTATTCCAGTATAGAGGAAAGAAAGCTTGTTTTCTCCGTTTTTTTTGACTTTCGAGAAACATTTGATTACGTAGACAATAATATTATACGCTTGAAACTCCACTGTTATAGCATTAGAGGAGTTGTTCACGATTGGTTCAAATCGCACCTAACAAATCGGAAGCAATACGTTGCAATTGACGATACATAACCGGAACTACTGTCAATATGCCATGGAGTACCACAATAATCTGTTCTTGGGCCTCTTCTATTCGTGGTAAATTACCCTATCAATAGTATCATTTTCGTAATTGTAAGTGGTTTAGAAATATGGAATCAGGCGATTTAATCAACGTGTTGTATTATTTGGCCCCCCCTGTATATTAAAGTACCTTCGGTAATGAGACTTATTTCTCTCTCTAACGCTGTCTCTAGTTACCCTTCCACGACTTAATAAAGCGCGCTGCCGCAACGCGTGAGTGTACCTTCTTCCTTTCTCTTGTTTGGTTAAGCTATTTATTGACGTTCTGTGCGATGTCCTTTGCACTGTTTTTCGGTAACATGCGTCAATTTTCCAGCCATCTGAGCTACCCTCAGCCGTCGATAAAGTGCTGGTGCAGTGGCTATAATGTAGACAAACAATGCACATTTTACCCTTGGTGACAACGTGTTTACGGATTGCGCAGAACATGGAATTTGCGTCGTAGGCTTGCTGCGTTGATGCTACGCAGCGCCGTACAGCGTGGGTGTGCGTGAGGAATGTTATGTTATGCCTCGCTCGTGGCCCTCGCATTCGTACACGATTTTGTTCCCAATTAGCCTTTCAAAAGTTGAATAAACGCTGCGCTTCAAGTGATTTATTACGAACTTATGAGCGACTAGCCAACTTAACGCGTATATGAAAGTGAGGTATGCTGCTTATGTTGTGTGCTATAATAAAGTCAGGGTGTACTATCATATCAGTTCATTTTATTATTTTTATTAAACAGGGTTGGGGAGTAAATTTGATCAAAAAGTCAGATTTCAAAACCTCGTTTGTTCAGCGTACATCAGTCAAAGTTAATCATAAAGACCATGAAATTCATGAAACATGTGACAAATTGATTCAATGCATCCGCGCAATATTTTAATAACTGCCTGCACACGATGAATGAAAGCTAAGCAGTCTTTGATTATTAAGTTATGCGATGAATTTTGTCACTGTTCTTTCATTGCAGCCTTAAGATACTCAATGTTAAAGCGAAAGGTGCTGTTGGTTTCAGATTACATTTACCTCGAACGGCGTAATCCAGCGGGTTCAGGTTTGTGTTTGAGGGAGAACAGAATTGGATACCCTAAAATCGGTGAAATGAGTCCGCAGATTTTCGTTTTTTCTTAGCTGTGTTGCTGTATATCATCCTGGGTTCCCACATATTCCCCTCGGGGTATTCTTTCTTAATCCAAGATATGATTTGATACCTCAGGGCCTTGTACGTAGTACCAACCTTGAAAAAATATCTTTCTGTCGTAGCAGGCAACCACATCAAAGACCATTAATTGAGCTGGATGATAAGTGTCCTTGACATTGAGCTTTGTTGATTGAGCTACGAAACAGTTATTGCCGAGGTCTAGTCTCGCATCCACCGTGAAGATTTTCTCGTCAAGAATACCTCGAGAATGGTGGTTCCATGACTCTTGAGGTATTTCATGGCTTTCTTGCATTGTTTAAGCCTCCTAGTTTTTCATAGACATCGATGAAAGGTTTCTTGGTGAGCTAGTGTAAGGGTGATGGCCCAAGTCCTTATATACGTCGGTTTTAACGGCTTTAGGTTTCATTTTTATGGAGTTGTGCATCAGTTTTCTCATTGAGATTTGAGGATCTTTCAGAATCTTTGATTTTAAAACCTTAACGAAGACATGCGTCCGGTTTTTATTAGTACTATCACTGCTAAATTTTCCTTGCACACTGAGGTGTATTTCGTGCCATCCCAACCCAGTCAAGAGTCAGCAATGCATCGCTGGATGGTCGGGGGCGACCTTAGCACGAAACAAGTCGACAACTCTCAGCCCATTTGCTGTTTAAGTAGTCATAATAATTAAAAGCTTGCGAAACAGATCAACATCGATGGTTTAGATAACTGTTTTCATTTTTCTTCTGTTTAGCGCAATTTCATGCTGTAATTGCCGAAAAAATTCAACTTTCAAAATGCTGTTAGTTTGCGTTCCCACCCTGCAATAATCGTTTTTTTGTGTTCCCCATCTACACTTCCAGTTTCAGAAAACACCAATTCTATATCTATAATTCTAGCTATAGTAACTGAATTCTAACCAACCTTTATGCAGCGTTGAAAATTATCAACGTTTCGGCTAACACGGTAATTGATGTATAAATCTGCCGAGTAAAAATAATTATTGAAATAACTTCTGTACATTTTGTGGCTGGTTATTGATTACTTGAACTTCTCATTAATATGACTTGTGCTGGTCATTAAATGTGTACACTCGGAATTAGTGTGACAGTGTTATTATCAGGCAGCCTATAGTTGCTATGTCACTCCGCTTTGAGGGCAGAGCAATTTTTCCATTTTTTGCCATTTTCGATCTTGTCGACAAGGCTTCGTCGTCGTGCAAGCGGGATCTGCTGGGCATGTCGGTAATATGTACATGAGTCTCTTTTTTCCTGCCTCTTTGGCACGCATTGGGGTAAACTGATAAGTCTTAACCCTGAACCATTTTTTTCCTCAGTGTGGTATTCGCTCATAAAAAGAAACACTAACAAAGATTAATTGAAATTGAAAGCATTTATAGACCCATATAGAAGACTTATAGGTCTTCAAGTACTTAGAGTTAATTTGAAATTAAATACAAGGGAGAGGAGACGGCTGCTAATTGGAATGTTGGAATTTCCGGGTAAAATACGTGGCGTATCAAATTCATAATGGACTATGATCGATTCTTGAAATTCAGCAGAAATTGGTTCAATACCGTTGACGGAAGTCAATCAAGTGCTCAATGTTATTACGCGCCAAACTGTTCCATAACTCTAGTTTATGCCTTCAAATTAGGTACTGTAATCTTGGGCTATTTGCACCTAACTTTGCTGGTTGCTCTTCTCACCGAATTAATTAACATATAAATTAATGAAATATTACCGTGAAACCTAATGCATGCAAGATATAACTTCTGATGAACTAATATAATTCAAAGGATGAATGATCTTACTCGCTGAGTCAATGTTCGCTCTCACCTTACAGGAGTTATCTGATGCAATGAGCATCCATTATATCAGGTGAGTGGCTTAGTAATTGAGCATTCGTAGATTAGGATTGCGTCGCCAAGCTCGTAAAACATCTCTGAACAACATGAGTCCCCGTAATCTGTGAGGGAGAGAATACAATTTTTTAATTGAAAGTAAAATAGTGTAGCTTTCATTTTGAATTTTTCTCGTGAGGCTGTGCAAAATTCTTAAGTGAACTTCAGTTCACGGCATGCAGTGAACCTAACGAGTCTTGCTACTGACTTTCTGTAACGTCCTGCTGAGTATTCATTAATGCCTTTTGAACCCTCAAATTTTCAACCCATTTCAACTGTTGAGCATCTCATTCTTGATCAGCGAAAAAATGCGTCTCACTGAGTTACACGCAGTCAATTCCATTACTTTTATTGCACAACGCATTCTTTTTTAGCATCCTACCCGAGCTATCTCCCAACCAGGTGTGGAGCAAGTAACTTCGTCAGTTGTGGAGCAGTAAATTCCGTCATTGCCTCGCATTTGAACTACAGCCCCTGAGATTCCCGAGTAGCTTCACTGCAGGTTTCATCATACCAGAGAAAATTCCCACTACGCATAATGTGCGGCAAGGCATTACTGAGTTTGAAGATTTATAGTGGCACGCTTGTACAGAAAAACGATGTTGCTCGTCGAGTAAAAACGCTTAATTTCCTGTAATTGTTCCGCTCTTACGAGGAAAATAATCAAAAAAGGAATGTTTTTGCTCCTCTCCCTTCTTCGTCGACTGGACCACTTGACAGTTATTCATTTGGTGCACTACGTAGATTTGTGTGCTGGAGACGAATGGATTGTTTCAATGAGCCCAAGTGTGCAGAGCGAGCGTTTTTTTGCAACTATCAAAACGAAATTTTAGCATCGAGCTAATTTTAATTTTGTAGTAGAAACTTAAAGATGACTCATGAATACTCTCTTCAGAAGTAACTCATATCAAGGTTGTGTGGTCTAGCGCTTACTGCATCAAAGAATTAAAATTCTGTGTCTATTATAGCGCATAATGAAAATCTCAATGAGAGGGTGAGTTTAGCTATTTAGATCCCGAAAATATATTTTTTGCTGAAACTACAAGAATTGTGGTGTTTATTACTTCCACGTTTATAACGGTACAGACACTTTACCGTTAGCCTGAAACCATGGCAGACGCGGAAAAAATATGAAATGTTGTCGCACGACTTTTTTTGTGCTAAATACTGTCCGTCTTAAGGTGAAGGGGAGAAATAAAGTCACAGCAGCTGCTGAAACACTCTCTATCAATCCGTATTTTGTGATGTAAATTCTTACAAATTAATCACGTGAAGAAAAATAATAGAACATGTTAAAATCACGAAAGCTGCATTGTTGACCTGGAAGAACATTTTTTTATACCCACGAGATATAGTTATGTGTTACTGTAAATAGTTATACACGTGTAAAACTTTTTATTTTATTTTGTTGTATAGGATTTTGAAAATACACTGCCATAGCAACAGACAAAAAATACCATTTGACGTTGACGGCATTTCCCCTGCGCCATTTGTGTCTAACTGAAATGGAAAAATGGCTACTCATTTGATATGATATTTATTATGGAGCTGAACAAGCTCCATCGGCACTCATGGCTGAAGGAAACCCTAGCTCCGCGTGTTATGTGTGGCAAATTCATTTGTTGGCCTAACGCTAGCATTGTTAATGCAGAAAAAGCGTCTAGGTGTTATGTTTCTTTTACGTAGCAAAAATGGAGAATATTTAATTTTGAATGGCACGCGAGTCGCATTTGTGTTCCATGAATTACTTTTGAGGCAACACGCGTTGCTGCTGGCGGATGCGGGACTGTAGGGCTGCATGGCGCGGGCGTTTGGGGTGCGAGAAAAGAGAAGTGAGCGAGAAGCCGTAGAGGATGTGAAGATTGAATGCCAGAAGCCTCAAAAAATTACCCAATGACAATGGACTCAGCCGAAGTATGTTTACTAATGATGTGATCGGTTTGGCAGAGTGCGTTGCTTCAAAGCAAGTTCAACACTTGCTTGTTTTGTGCCACTACTACTCAGTGGGCAGAAAGATTAACGAAGATTTAACGAAAGCTTTCGTAAAGATTAAACGAAGAATGCCATGTATGAGAAAATGATTCTCGGTTTCAGGTTGGAGTCGATGAGATATTTGGAATTAATGCGATGACCACTGAGCAGCATCTTGGAATGGATGTGAAATGACAGGCGAGAGACAGCTTTAATCAAGTTAAAAGGCTTCAAGGATCAGCTGGGTACGATGAAAAGAAATAGAAGCACTCCAGACTTTTGCCATTTGTTGATACAAAACAGCCTGTTCATAAAACTGAATTTTTAAATCAAAATCACGGACAAATGTACCTTTAGAAAGGCGCATATATTTCATGGGTACTTAAAAATTGGGGCTAGAGTATTTCTGAAGAGACGCCACATCTCGTCTGATGACCCAAACGTACATTAACGCTTTGACTGCGGCAGGTAAAACTGAAGTTTAATATTCATATCAATTCAAAGTCAATTGTAGTTAGCAATATTGAAATACCAAACATTAACTGGATCCTTTTTCATTTATTTTTGATAAAATATATTCAATAATAGAGTTTGTGGCTACTGGTCGGTCAGAATCATTATGAAAATCCCCTCCGTGTACCACCGGTGGTGTACGTAGCAGTGAAAGTGTTAATAATGTAATATTTGCGTGGGTTCACAAAGAAAGGCTGTGAGAGCAACTCTGATGTGCTGAAGTTACCGAATGAAATTCGTTCTTCAAACCCTCATTCCAACATAAACGCAGACTTCGGGGCCAAAGAGCTAAGACATAGATTAAAATAACGCTATTCAACGGGTCAGTTTAAATTCCGCCAAAACTACCACGTATGACTAGCAGGCAAACAGATGGGCATATGAATTAAAATGTAGCAGTTTAATTTATCAGTATCGTCAGACCAAGCCGACAAGGCTAACGAAGCGAAACGAGAATAATAAGGCGGTTCAATAGATCAATATCTAACGGAAACGGACACCGGAGAAACGGCACGTGTAATTGCTCTGACGACCTCAAAGTTCACTGAAAACAGCGCTCTGGCGCTGCAAGTTGAGAGGGGAAATCATGGCTGAAGTAGCGAGTTGCTCCCGTCGTGGGGGCGATGTGACGAGCATTCAGCAGTCTTAATGTAAACATTGTAACTCAATACTTGAAATTTTAGAGTTATGGCAGTCTTGCAACCATGTAGCGATCTCTTACACTACGTCATGCTGTGACGTTTAATTAAAGCATATGGTATAGCACAACGTTCAGTTGATGTGTATGATGCAAAAGAGTTCAGTCTATGTATGGGATACTGTAATGTTTAACTGACGTGTGTAGCGCTACATGTAATGTTTCTTTGTTTTCTGCATTCATTTATCCCCCATTATAGCACTAGTGTCATTTTTCTTGGTCGCTTCTTAGTCACATGGGCGTTATTTTATTCTCTAATTTCGTCGAAATCATTCAATGATGATACATTTTTCAACCTCTGGTAACATATTTACATCATTTTCCTGACATTATTTAATTATCTAAATCAGTCAAATGAGTAGCTGGTACCATCACAGATGTCTGAATTATTTCTGTCTACAACACTGAGTTCAATGAGCAAATTACGTGAATATTGATGGATTAAAATGATAGGCTTCATTTTGCATACATGTGCTTGTAAACAGTCGTAAATAAAATAGGACTTGAATCTCTTCTCTTTTCAAATCAGAGTGGAATTAAAACAATCGAGTTAAAGTTAAGATTGTACTGCTAGAAAATTATTAAATAGCACGCGATACCGCAAGTAAATGCTTTGCAGCTGTTCTAAATTCATGCCACGTCCTGAGAGATATATAACTGAGACCAAATAAGTTTTACTGAATAAAATAAGAAAACTCAACCTTGATTTGAAGAGAAATCACACGCAAGTCTCTAACGGAAGCGAAGGAATGGGTCTGATGCCTGCCTTGGGTTTTGAGACTCGCATATTGAGCTGGTACTTGTTGAGCACTTGTTAGCAATGGCCAGTTAGGTGTTGGCAGATAGCTACCATCGACAACTTGAAATTTAAAATTTACCTTGGAATGAACATTATTGCTCCTCCAAACACTTCACGAGAGAAGAAGCCACAAGTGCTCCTTACAAGAACCATGAGTGCTCCTTCAAGATGGGATGCGAAACTTAAGGCTTGAATAATAATTGAATGCAAAAAGTTAACTAAGTGATTAAGTGTACCAAACCTCTACTGACGTAGGTGAGGAGACTGGTGTGTATCATTTTGACACAAACAACCGTGACAGAGGTGGCGGTGTACTGTGGTAGCTACCGTGCGGTACACTCTGAGCCAGACTCCGCTAATGTGGGGCTGTGAGCAAACCGTCAGTGGTCGAACATGTTATCTAAATTCTAAACCATCCTAGCGTGCATGGAATTATGCCGATATAAATGAGTAACCTACGAATGAATTTCTTAGTGGACAGATTTCAATGGACACATTTGAACATAGTTCTGGTGAACCTGAATAAGTTCTGCGACTTATAGGGCATCCATTCAAATGCTATTATAAGGTTAACAATTAGATTTAACCTTGTACGCTCAACGTGGTCGCACGCTAGATTGATTAATTATTGGATTTGTACAGAATTTGATGCTTAAGTTACCCAAAATATTTCAAATTAGGCAAATGCGAACAACGCATACTACAAACGATTTCGAAGCAATTTCATTGAATAGAATTACTCCATAAATTCAGGCCACCTAGAAGAAAAAATTTCGTTAGATTACCTGGTGTCATTAATACTTGATAAAAATATGGGTTCAAGATCCGTTTTGATGGTTTTTATGATCTTTTTTCACTTTTATCAGCTGGAATCAAATTTCAAATTTTGGCTATCATGAAATAGTAACTGACTATAATGACTCCAGCTGACTAAAAATCATGACTATAATTTGATAAATCAATGTTGCAGTATCAACTTATTTCTAGTTTAAGACGGGTGCTAGTGGCTTGTACTAAGTATCTTAATAAAATGATTTCTAAGGAGAAATGATCAAGTAAGAAAAAGAATGAATAACAGAAAATATTGACGAGTAAAACAACTGATGCAACTAACAACTTACAGCGGTGGTAGAAATGTGAACTCAGAAACTATGCGAAACATCTGCGTAATGAAGCAGCAATGGAATTAAAGTATTCTAAAAGTAGGATCATAACAACGTGTAATTCTATAACTTCGAGTTGATGTGTGTAATGCTATAACGTTCGAAGGTTTGCTTGAGTTGAATTCTACACAATGTTACAATTTAGATTTTAGAAAACAAATTATAAGTTCAATTGCTTGATACACGGCGGGTCAAAATTGTACATATTTGTTTAGTTTTGTACCCGAATCGTAGTTTTCCATCCGAGTTGAATGGCACAGCGTTCAATTTTGCAACACTACATATCAGTTTCATTGCTTCAACTCGAATATTTATTGACTTTTGTGTCCCGTTGAGATTCCTGGCTAAAGGTATCGCCAAACGAACGCCCTAATGCCAACCCCCACGACGATGTGTACTGACCTGAATTAGCCTCCAATCAACTCGGACTCGAATCTTGGAGATTAGAGGAATTTATGGCTCCTCTGGGAGACATAAGAATACCGACCTTCACTTTGACCGAAAAAGGAGGGGACGTATGTCACTGTCACCGCCTGATTTTGTATTCGAAAAGGAATTCCGTCTTCATAGCTTAAAATAGAAGAGCATAATATGAAATGTGGCAGCAGAAAAGGGGCGTGTGGCCTATTCTCTCGTTGTTGCCCGAGTCCAAGGAGGTTTAATGTCTATCAAACTACCTTTCCCGAGTCCCATCCCGTCAGACACCAACTCCAGTGACGTACAGGCGCGAGAGTAACATCATGCAGTCATAAACTTCCACACAAAGCAAGAGGACATTCATTTTATACATTCATTCATACGTCTCACTGCGCAGCTGTGTTACACATGTGCGATCTAACGTTTTTTGCGTAGCGTAATTTTAGAACCTTTACGAGATTTCATAAACATCTTTTTGATGCTAAATCCTAAGTGGTTATTTCAGACAGCAAATCACATATTCCTAACCCTTCCTTCAACTGAGTGCCTATGTCGAGCTTAATTTTGGGTTTGTTTGAGCTTTTTGTCTTTTTCAATACAAAGCAATGGTGATGGTGCATCCAGCTATCAAACTCATGCGCTCGTGTCTTTATTTCCTTTTTTTCGTCTTTCCATTTCACCTTTTAGTCTCATCGCGGTGCTTGCACTTCCGATTTTTAATGGCCTGAACTAAGAGACATGTGCAAGTACAGACGCTGAAATATTGCGCTCCCTAATGGTGCCTCACGCACTGGGTCTTGACCTAATTTATTGTTCAGTCCGAAATTGAAGAGAAACTTTTGAACTCTGAATACATTCAAAATAGTAAATGAAGATGTGTAAAGAATTTACTTCAAATATTTAACTTAATTAAACCTTCCGATTTTTACCTTGAACTTAGAAAATATATAACACTTATTAATTCTATGTGTTTGGTGAAGTACAGTTGTTTCGCATTGTAACTCTGAATGAAATGCATTTCTGATTTTCGAATTTCAGAATGCAAGTTTATTGCAGTGACTAAGTCTTGTGAAAGCAACCGCCCGCTCGTATCCGTTATTATCAGCTATTGTCTAATTTAATCACTTTCACTATTTCTTTAGATTTGCTCATGTCTTAGGTTAGTCGTTTTGGTTCTAACGCTACACCTAACCAGAAGGCTAACGACGCTTTTGAACTCTGCGTGGAATATTCAATTTTGTCTCTTTTTCTTTTCTCTTTTGCTTTAAAATATTAAAAATTTACACACGCAGTTTATAAGCTGTTTCTCCTTGTTATCTTGATGGTTCAAAAGTAAATGAAAAAAAAAACAATCACTTTTAATCAATTTTGTACTTCGTAGTGTCTGAAAGTTATTGAATATAAATGAAACGTTTCCAACTGATGGCAACTGACTGGATTGGGTAGTCTTATCAACATAACAATGTTTATGGAGTTCATGTAGCACTTTTCCTTTCTCTGCAAGATATTTTTCATGGTACTCGCTCCTACCTCCTCCGCAGAGTTCGTTTGGTTGCCCCCTGCGCGCCTCGCCCTCCCGTTTAAGAACCCAATACCAGGAGCGTTTTTGTATGGTATATTGTCGTCTTCCCACTCTCGAGGTGCATCATCAGAACTGCAAGTTTGATTTGCCATTCAAATTACAAACTACGAAAAGCGTTGGAATCATGCATAACAAGAATCGTTTGAGGAAAAACTTGATGAAACTTACCCAGCACAATCAGCTGTCGTCTAACAAAATAACTCTAGTTGATGCTTTCAATTTTTAAGTGTAATTTTAGATGATTCATACATGATGGTTTGGCTCGATGGGCTCTTTTGAACTTGGTGTCACAATATTAACTATAAGTATTTTTGGTCGAGTTTCTAAAATGACTCACTTCAAATGGAAACTGTAAGTAGATTTTTGCTGACTTTATTGGCTTGAGTAAATTAGCACTCGAAGTGATGCTCAAAAATTAATCTTTATTCATCTTACCATTCGAAAAATAATTATTCTCTAATAAATGCCAACCAAGGGTCTGAATAGAAGTGAACATTTGAGGACATTTTTAAGGTTTTATCGAATGTTACAACTGAGTAAAAATTAATTGGGAAATATTTGCCCTTGAATAGTCAAAAAACTTTCTGGTCAAATTAACTCAAATTAACGCTAGTGCTTGATGGGAAAAGTAATAACCCTTAATTTGGGAATTACCCTCGTCTTCTCTTGGCGACCACGCTGCGCAGTGAATTGGATGTCGTCGGAATTTCGAGAGCGGGATCGGGACGTCGGTTGATGAAAAAGTGGCGGTAACTTGGTCGAAACTTGGGTTTTTCCTTTTGGTGTAAACTTACAATTAGACGGGGGAATTGAAACAGACTTCGAAATTATGTTGATGCTATGAACTTACACTTGTGGCTGACGGTCTTGGGGGATATTTGTTACGTGAGTGGGTGGACGCATCGCTGTGGTGTGTTGTTTGTGCGTAACGGTCTGAGCGATTACTGTGAGATCTGCTCGTGACCAGTTGGATTGTAGTTATAATGAAGTGCTTGTGCTCTCGACAGCTGTGAGGTGCACGGCATTTCAGATTAGGCATTTTACCTCGTGGCGTACGAACTGAATAAGATGAACATGATACTTCTTCCTAATCCATGTGTAGGTATGTCCAACATCAGCGAAAGAATGCGGCTCGTTGAATGCTTTATTTATTACAAGTCAGAGTGTAAATACTTCAGCGAGTGTGAAATTGGGAACTTAGTTTTGAGAAAATATCACTAGATGTCATTTATAAGAACACGGATCTTAGATCCATTAAATTCAGTCATATCTATATTATCTGTATCTTATTGCAGACTGTAATTGCAGAGAAGTAATTCTACTCGCCTTTACTTGATGATTTTAAAATACAGAAGACTAATTTACGATAAATCTTTCCTCGAGAAAGGAAAATCTAACTCGAATGGAAATAGTATGATACCTGTGTAGCAAAAAATGGCAATTGAATGTTGAAGACTTAAGCCGTTATTGTAGTGTTAGCTTCAACTGAAAATCTCAATTGTTCGTTAGAAAATAGCTCTCTTTCACCAGCTTGCTTTTACCAATGGCTTTATGACACCTTTTGAATTTCTGCTGAGTCTGGAATGCATATGTCATTTAGGATTCAGTCCAACTCCATGCATCATTCGCACCTTGCATTTGTACACATTTTACATTAACAGCTGCGTAATTCACTGTAATTGGACACTGCGCGACGTTCATCTCCCGAGATTTTATTACGAAATTGGCGGTACCGTCGGTGATCACTCATGAGTCTGGGTGAACATCAGACACATTTTAGGTGCGAAATCGATCAGACTTTCCGAACCTTAACGAATTTGAAAGAGCTCTTGATCGATTACAGTCCATCGCTTTGCTTCTTCACTGCAATGACGGCGATGCATGGCTCCCTATCATTTAACCTCGGCTGTTCCTCTTGTTGTTGAACCAAAATTCGTTCATGTACAACGCCAACGATTATTTAGGTCAACTAAAAGAAGGGTATATAGGAGAAGCTTCTGTGAAAAGTATGAAAGTTTTCTAAATTCATTGCCGTACGATATCTCTTTTATGTACGTGTATCACTTCGGCCTGATCCGAGCATGTTCCATTCAATACGTATACCTAAAAGCAATCACTTCATGCTCGACATTATGGTGCTGGGAAACTCCATTCACTTAAGGTACGCGACTTATGTAAAACATTCTGAATTGCGGACGCTAACGCAATCTGACACTTCTTGGAAAAAAATTGAAGTTTTCTTGCACTGCGACCATGCTACTTTGTGGAGTGGATTTGATGATGCGCGAGTTGGAATACCAGAATTCGCATTTCTTGATTTTGCAAAGCTCTCTTGAAATTCTAATCGTGCTTTGATCTCGAGCATTTGGGGATCGTAAGATGATTGGAAAACATCAGAGGTTTACTAATTTTATGTTTGAAAGCACTAAATTTCATTTTTAAGCTAGGAGTCCCCGGATATGAACGAAACAGAATTTAATTCCGGATGCTATTATTACGTCAAGTTGCAGACCTTCAAAATAGAAAAGATCGAGAAGTGTTCGCCTATGCTCGACACTATTTCAATAATTTACATTTATTATCCCTTTATGATATTTCGAAATTATTAGTTGGATTTTAAATGGATTAATTTGCAAAAGTTAAAATGGGATTGAGAGACTTAATATATTTATTCAGCTTATTTGGTCGTAAAATTTTTCGAAATTGAGACTTCAGTTTGATAGAACATCTTCGGACACTCATTCTCGAGCGGCAGTATTGATCTCGTTGAATTTCATTTCTCAACTGTTATTCTCGTAGTATATCTGATATTTATCTTATATGCTGAAGCTCATCTAGTGTAGATTTTTTTCAAGCTGGGATTTAAATAAACTTGTTATCAAAAATTTTATTTTTATGATTTGTTAATGGTAAAATGAGAATCATTCGTTTATTCTAACATGTTTCAGAAGCAAATAAAGGTACACTCCAATTTGTGTATGGTTAATTTCTCTGTTGAAAATTGAAAATTAGTTCATTTTGAGTGTGACATTGAACCGTAATTTAACGAATCACAGTTTTCGTGTCAGTGTACTGTAAATAATGAAGCATTTTTTAAAACTTTTACCATTGCCTGAATGTAAAAGAAAACAAGGTTGCTCAGCTTGGTAGAGTCAGTCATAGATTAAATATTTACTTATGTCCCTACGCTGGTAGTTTTTATACGTAATAAGATGATGAAGACACCATATTTGTTAGTTTGTTATGACTTAGCTTAGAGTCTAAAGTGTATAGGCATTGATTGATGATGAGTGCGCTTTGAAGGGACGCTACGTGTGCGCTGTCTCTAATTAGCAGCTCCGGGACTCGTTTTCTGCCTTGCAAACGTTGCTACGTTCTTTGTGTGTCTCGATGGTTTGGTAAGAGAAAATTTTCGTTCGAAGTATTCCCTAAAATTACGTGCTTCTGTTACGCTTCCATGTGCACCTGACTTACGCAGAAGCTCAATGAGGAAATATTAAGCTACGTACAGTGTGTCATGACATTTTAAAAAATTGAAGTTTTCTTTTTAATTTATACTAAGGCTTCAAGATTATGGTTCTCAGAGTTTTTACCTTAGTTACTTTATTTCCCTAAGACATTAGTTATTTTTTGTTGGTATGGTCCCTATAAAAACACATCTAGTGGCAGTAATTTAACGAGTAAGTCAAATGGACCGTTCTTAACTTACATAACCTTGACGTTATGATGATGATGGTGATGATGTTGATGAAAGGAGATCTGTTGAACAGAGATGCTCTGTTGCTGACGCCCTGGGGTCTGCAGACCGTGTCGCTAAGACTGGTTACTGCCGCCTCGCTTCTGCTTCTACTGTAGTTTGTTCATGTACTTTTCATGAAATCATTTCGAGATAAACTTTGCTGGTTTGAGGCTATTTTTAGGAAATTCGAATGATAAGTTGCTTCGCAATAGAAACTAATGGCTAGAAGTGAAGCTGAATATAATTATTGCAATAAAATACTCACAAATATGATAAATTGAAAAACAATTAGCTTTTTGGATAATATCCGTTGTTGAAGGTTGATACTATTATACCGGTTCAGAACATTCATGAACGTGAGTTTCAGATTTCCTTTCATTCCACTTTCCATTCAGAGAGCTAGAATTATTTCTGCACGACGGAACTCCAGCCCTCAACTATCGATCAGGTTATTTGACAACAATACTAAACAAGTGAAGCGCTTTGTGTGGACCTTATTGATACCACTAATGGCTTCTGTATCCAAGGAGGAATTATACAGTGAGTGGAGTCCAGCCTGAAGTCTGTTGATGCGCTGTTCCGCCAATGGTTCGTAAGCATGCATGGTGTACTTTCTCTCTCTCTCTCTCTCTCTCTCTCAAGTTTTCTTCGGCCCCGAACATTATTTCTCTAGCAAGCGTAAATACATTGAGGACTTTCATTCAGTGATCCACGAAATTTGACTCATGGCCTTCAAACTGCTGTTATGAGTCCGGCCTTCAACCTGTCCAGCAGCATTGTTCTTGGTTACATTGAGCTCAAAGCGAACCTGTGGGGAACACACTGATCATTAAGTTAGAGTGAAAAACTGAGGATTTAAGAGCAATCTCTGTTATAAATGCAAGATATGCATGTGGATGAATGGAATGACAGAAGAGAGATTTGCGCTCAATTACTCGTACATGCTGAGGGGAATGTCTTGTTATCTACAGCCATTGTTTGCAATGAAGTGTTTGTTCGCGGGAAAGCATTCAACCATCAAATTTTACCCTTTGTGTTAAAATTTATATAAGTAGTTTTCCATCTTGCATTTATCTAATTTTGCATGAGACACCAACTCGCTTCAAGTCAGGTGACGCAGCTCCGTGTTTGCGCTCCAAGTTATTGCCTTTCAGAAAAACTATTAACTTAATTTCATGGCTATGTCACTTTTATCATGAACATTTATTCCATATATTAATTGCGTTACTGGAAGTATTTCTTACTGGTGTTTTGTTTACGCAGCTCGCGTAGTTTTTAGAAAATTTTGTGTTTTTGCTGTGGCAATAACGCATTAATAATTTGGTGAATTTTATCACGTTAAAAATTGAAATAGAGGTCTGATATTTAATGAGAAGCTGTTGTAAAATGAATTAACACCTTTTATTATTGCTGGAGGACACAATTTTGATTAAGTTAACCTTTTTTCGTTAAGTTGAGAAAAATTATCATGTTTTTGGTTCTATCTATATCATTTCATTATTATTTCTTTATGTGCCACTTTGCTGCTTGAGATCACTTTTATGTTATCATCCGAGCCTTCCATTCTAAAATTTTGATATTGATTTTAACGATTTTAGCAGACCTGTTTTCAAATTTTCAGGTATGGATGCTTGGAACTTATTTCATATGGTTTCGGATTGAACTTGAGACACCAACTCGCCTCATAGTAAACGCTACAAATTAGTCTAACTGTATTTTTACGTCAATTTATTTCAATTTAGGTGATACTGTAACCTTTGCATAGCTAACAATTTTTCTCATTATTTGTAAATTTTGATGCGCTAGGGAAACGTTGTGTGTGCTTTTCACAATTTTGAAGTCTTCTGATAGATGCTTCTGTCTAGATTATTTAGGTGTGCCTTCAGCAACGAACCATGAGGCAGTGACAGAGTAACGTGTGTGTTCTTGTCGGATCACGATCAAGATGTCTTCTCTCCTACACTACTGAATTGCTACCAAAACTTTGCTGAGTGTTGCTCATAATGCTTGCAAATGTATGCTGTGCGCCAGACACCACACCATTCTGTCTCTAATATTGGGTGGGCGTACGGTTGTTTGCCTCCACATGTGCTACTGACTACACGCAGTTACGCGCCTTTTTAGACTAAACTCTTGAGTCTAAAACAAAGTCGTTCGTTTTAAAGTTGGTCTCTTGAAAAACTTCAGAGAATAGAGTCAAGTAGGGTAGTTTAATTTTTTATAACATGACCTCTGTTACATTATTTTCTTTCATTATTTAATATTTTTCATTTAGTGTCAAGTATAGACTTCAGACATAAAATTTGACATTTTATTTTTCTAACTCTGCGTTAAAGCACGTGAGGCTTATCTACAGTCATGCAGAAGCCAACTTGCAAGGAACTGCACAATTTCATTGCTTCTATTAGCACTTGCAATTTCAAGGTCTAGGGGGCGTCTCAGGGCGCGAGGTTTATTCTGACGCCGATAAATCTAGACAGATCCCGTGCCTGCGATCCGTCTAGATTTTCTGAAGCAGTCACTGCTGCCGCTGTGAGGGAGCCGGACCTGCTTGTCTCAGTCCCTGTACATCTACGATTAAGGTGACACGCAGAAATACTCTTGGTTTCATGCATCTACGAGACAAAGGAGCTGCTATGTATGAGTTCTAAATGTTGCTTTTTCTTGGTCGTCTTGTACAGTCGCACTTCCCCTCTATGATATCAAATGTGAAAAGAGTGAAGGAAAAGGTAATTGAGTGAAGGCAATCGGTACTTGGAATAAAAACTGTGTCAGTATCTCTGTTGCATTACATGAATTGTACCAGGATGTCTTGTAAAATTGAGCGTAAATATGATTCTCATACGTTTGTGAATGTAAAATTGCTTTAATTCACGGTTTTATCATAAACCTTACTCTCCAATTGATAAAATTGGACATTTTCATAATCATGTGTTAAAATTACAGATCTCTGCAGAGACGATGTGCCAGTAGCCTCGGCTTTGCTTGATAAGACATTTAACTTCCATCGTGTGAGTCTAGAAAATGAATGAGAGCATTTTAGACTCACTGCAGCTTACAAGCGAGTTGTGAAAGGGAAGATCTCCAAGTTAATTTTATTAGCAAAGTAAAATTTTTTCATTACGGTTACTGTGAAGATTTTCTCCATTTCGTTCATCGCTTGATTGACGAGCCGCTCACAGGGCAAGTCTGAGCTGAGCCCAGCGCTGGAGGTCGCAAGCTTTTCCCGTGTGGGCGACGAGGAGAGCGATCGCTGCCGCGTTGTGTGACTCAGGTGCACCAGCGCAAAAAGACAAATTTACAGCTTAAAACAGTGCACAAGGAGGAGGTGCTTCATATAATGATAAAATGAGTCTCATGAAGTGGTTAACGAGCATTTCGTCCGATAAACTGTTCTTAAAAATAGTTCTCATATGTTTGAAAACTACGGTGAAAATTGTTCAGAATAATGGATCTTTTCCACGTAAGCCCCACCACTAATGCAACACATAAGTTCACTTACTTGTAACTTTCGAAATAATGCACCTATCGACTTCAAATTACTCTCGAACAATAGAATGTTTTAATTTTTCGGATGAGAGTAATTTGAAATTGATAGGTGCATTATTTCGAAAGTTACAACTGTGTGAACTTATGTGTTGCATTAATGGCGGGGCTTATTTGGAAAAGATTCAGAATAATAACTAAGTTATGTAACAGCAGCATGATATGAAAATCTTTGGCATGCCTTATTGTGTACTAGGTTGATTCATGATTTTTGTTGATGAACATTTCTACTAAGTTTTCGGAAACTCATGGCTATTTCACCAAAATTAGCTGAAATTCTTCAGTCCAAAGATGTAATTTTGGCCTGCATGAGCATGCGTTGGTGCTTTCATACCGAGCCTCAGAGCTCGAGAGGCTGATCACACGGTGTCCCACTGGCAGTCGTTGAGGCCTTCTATTACGTTCAATAGTTAAGGAACACAACGTGCTTTGCCAGCGAGTTTACCACCATAATCTGTTCTATATGGAAGTTATGATATTATTAGGTCCTCTTAACTTGGAATGTTACAGCCCGTTAATCTGCTACTGTGAAAGGCTAAATTTCTCAGTTAAAATATAGAAAGTAACCAAGTCCAAAAGAACTTATTCACTATAACCTACTTTTCCAGGTAATTTCGTTACTTTCGTAAATTACTGTAAAACGAAGTTTTACCTGTTAGTTTCAAGAATAATTATTATTTATTAATTATTATGACCACAAGAAACAGATTTTTAAATTAGATTAAACATCAACAAAAGATGTTCAACATGACTCATCTGTTTCAGTGCAGGCGTTCAAACGTCTGTGCAATGATTGCCGTACCCGATCGAACAATTCTACCGATAAGGTCTTCTCCGGAAAGAATCGTTTTTGGTGTACACTAAACTCATCAAATGCCCCCCAAAAGTAGATATCTAGGAGCGTAAAATCAGGAGACCTTGGTGGTCATGAATAAAACCGATACTGTCAATCCAGTGATTTGGATACCGGGCATTCACTAACTGCCTCACAGCATCTCGGCTAATTCAGCATTGGATACCTCGCTCCATTGTTGTTTATACTTTTACAGCCGGTGTAATGTTCAATGAATGTAAACAAACAAATTTTAATGTATGTAACAGAACACTCAGAAAACCGGATAAAAATGTCAAGTTCTTATTTTACACGAAGCATTTTCGAGCAGACGGTTATTAAGTAAAATGTGTTTATTTTAACGTTCCCAACCTTATGTTAATTTGTTTAACAAAGTGCCTGTCACCCTGTAAATGGGAACTAACGCTGCTGGAAGGAAGAAGTGAGGTCCCGAACTGAAGGTTAGGGAGAAATCGAGCAGGTTTTTTTTGTAAGGAACCATATATTTTCTCTATTCACTGCCATCCTTCTTCCATCAATTATAACCTTCTTCCCCTATACTTTCATCCTGCTTTATAAACTTCTTTCATTCTTGCTGTTTCTATGCGCAGAGTGAGGAAACACACCTTGTACATAAATTCACCAATCCCTCAATTCCATTCTAAATGTTGTCTTCCTCTCTCCTCTCTAATGGACAAATTTGTCTCGGTTAAGGAGGCTAAAACTAACTAATAATTTAATCTAATCCAGTACCCGTTGGACTGTAGGCCGAGCGATGATGGAAGCCTTTGTTGGAAAGTTTACTATTACTGGTGAGCAATGCTAAAACGAGGTCCATCTAAAATGTGTCTGTCCTAGGTCTGTGAAGAAAAATTATTTAACCATTCAGTACTTCCTGTGTGTATACGGTAGATGACGCATCCTTCCTGCACATACGTGGACATTTTGTCAGATGGAGTGCGCTCAAACTTCCTCCGTTGAAGAAGAGTGCAGGCATTCAGCACGCACTCGACGAATAAGTGTCCTTGGGTGACATGTCGGAGCGCATTGAGCAGGCAGAAGTTCTGCCAGAAACTTGGTGATACGCAAAGCCAGTGTACACTAACCAGAAGATTCAGCTAGCTAGTTACAATGAAGCGATGAGAATAACACAGATAAAGGAGTCGTATAACCACTTCCATCAAGGACAAACCTTAATCGAGAGCAATCCACTGCAGAAACGAAGAATGTATTGGAATTTTTATCAAATAGTGATGTATGACCGTCGTTTACCATCGAAGAGAATTTGGAGAAATACAAACAAGCATAGGATCAGTTCATACAATTTTAACAGAAGAGGTGGCCATGCGACGGGTGTCGGCAAAATTCGTTCAAAGTTTCTTGTGGAACAGCTGAAACAGCTCCATTTGGAAATTGCTCAAGACCTGCCTGACTTTGCGTGCAGTGACAATGACTGTGAGAAGACCATCTTCACTAGTGATGAGAGACAATCCTGAAAGGGAAACGCTCTGAGTCGAGAGAGTAAATTATGGGAAGACCGGCGGCAAAGCTCCACAATATTCCAATTACAGCATTCCAGAAATGTTACCGTCAGCGCCAGCACCGCTTGGGGAAATGTGAGATTTTTTCAGGGTGATTAAAAAAGTTGGAAGGTGATTTAAAAAATTTGTGGAATACACACAATTCTTTCCGTCTCATGGATTAAGATCGGAGACATTTTGAATAGGACATTTTGAATAGGGTAACTGCAGGTAAAGATGGTGTGGAGACCACGTAGGCGGGCGCAGCGCGATAGCCTAGCATAATCCGCGCATGATTATGCTAAGCCAGCAAGCCAACCTCTTGAAGAGAACTAAGGGGCATCTGAATATATTGTCCTCAAAGGTCTTGCGTTGAAAGGAACTGCCGTGATAGCCTCCAGGTAACCTATGAACAGGCATAGAATAAATTAAAATTTCTTAAACGCATCAACTATTTCAAAAAAATAATTTTTTTACGATGTTTTATTTCATCGTCAAACTTCGTTTTCAGTCCAACGACTTCCAATTTCTTCTCCCTACTACTCTATTTGATCTGCCAATTGAATTCATACAAGTTGTCTAGTGTGGGACTGCTATGCCGAATAGTTCCTTGCTGTAATGGAGACCACATCTTCATCTGAATTGCAGAGTCATCTGCGCAGCCTCTTTTGACACGAGCGCCTGAAACCCACGCGCTACGCAGCTTCAGATGTTGGCCGCCGCACGTGCCCCACTCAAAATCGACTGCTCTTGATCAAAGATGTGCTTTAATGGTGACGCAGCTCCGTGTTTGCGCACCAAGTTATTGCCTTTCCAAAAAAATTATTGACCTAATTACGTGGCCATGTTGCCTCACTTTTATCATGAATGTTTATCACATAAATTAATTTCGTTACTGGATGGTGCTTAGTTCACGCAGCTCGCGTGGTTTTTAGCAAAATTGGTGTTTTTGCTGTGGCAATAACGCTTTAATTATTTGGTTAATTACATCACGTTAAAAATTAAAATCGAGATCTGATATTTAATGAGAAACTGTTGTAAAATGAAGTAACACTTTTTATTATTGCTGGATAAAACAATTTTTTGTTAAGTTAACCTTTTTTCGTTAAGTTGAGAAAAATTTTCATGTTTTTTCGTTCTATCTATTTTGATACCTCATTTATAAGTTGCTTCTTACAGGGTTTCCCTATTAGTGTCATAAGAGCATCAATGGAAGTACAGGAGCAAATTAATTTGGAGTCCTCAGGGTAATTAAGACAGTAATTAAAAGTGGATCATGAAGAGGTTCTTCTTGAAGTGATGCTATCAGTCTGAAAAAGTGTCGGAAGGAGGTCGCCCTTGAGGCTTCACGTCGAAGAGCAGTGAGCTCTACTCACTGTAATTCGCTTCGCGACTTCTTTCAGAAACTCGTGGAACAGTTTGTTGCGTCTCGTACGACAATCCTGCTGTAACGTAAAGAATTGGGGATATTCCAGTGATTGCAGTGGATCCCGCACTAACTTCCTTCAAAACCGGCAGCTGCGTGTGCTTGTTGTGCTCAGCTGCGTGCGCCGCTCGCTCAGCGATTAGAAGTGGACTGCCCTGATAAGGCCAAACGTTGCTGGGAGTGGTTCGCTCGTGAAAATCGACATGCTTGCAACCAAGTCTCGTGCTTCTCAAGCTATATTTACTTGATAATTCTTCAAACTTCAATGAATTACCTCTTTTTTATTCATGTATGTCTAAATATAGTACGTATATTACAATTTCTTGCTAAAACTACACTTGAGCTCGACAACCAACCTAACTACTGCTTTAGCAGTAGTGTATTAAACTGCACACACTTCTCTTTCTTTCATGTATTATTATTAATGAATAATCTTAATTTTTTAATTACGATACATAGGGATTTTTTGTTCAGACATCAGCTTTCTTCATCTCCCTTTAGTAGGTGGAAGTGTTCAGCTGGTTCCGTTGTGTGAATGTTACTAAATGCTGGTTGTAACCTTAGATTTGTGCTCAGTTGCTCTTACTTGCTGGGGGAGTGTTTCTGTTCTGTTATCTGCAGCCGCTGTTTGCCATGAAGTGTTTGTTCACTGGAAAGCATTCATGCATTTATATTTTAGCCTTTGCGGGAAAATTTAATTCAGTAGTTTTCTATCTCGCATTTATCCAGGAACTGTTCATTGACTCCTCAACGCAAGGTAATTAATCTATTATTTGAATAACTTTCTGAAATTATTTGAGTTATATTTCTGAGAACATCTAGCTCTGTCGGATGCAATTCAGCAGAGATGCAGAAGTCAGCTGTGGCCCATGGCAGTCAATGTCACCGAGGCCGTATCGTCCGACCTCCGAAGAATTGAGAGAATCTTTTTCCTTCGGTTCTTTTTTCCAAACCTTTGATGCATCACTCTTGTCATGAATTGGAAATATCGTAAAAATTCCATCAAAGTAATAGCTTCCACAGAATGTTGGACGGAATATGATGTAGAATTTGTCATGTTACATAAATTTTGTCGCCCGCCCGTTCAAATATTTGTTCAAACTCTTTTCTTAACATTACTTTCAGATTATTTCTTCACGAATATTTTTTGGAGTACAGTATTTGTGTGCGTGTATTGATTGCTTTCACCTTCTGATCTGACCTCAAACACTCACGGGAATTCAGGCGAATTACATGTATTTCAAAATTGTTTGTTTTCTTTTTATTCGGGCATGAAGAAAAAAATAACTTGAAACACTTTAACGTGTATTGTGTCTAATTTCAAATCAGTGTGTCTCCCGGCATCTCGAATCACAACCTCGAGTCTGTCTTCATAACTTTCTACCATACTTCATTACACAGAGTGTTTAGAGGAATTTTCTCGCATGCATTTGAAAGAAAACAACTATCCGGAGTTGTTCAAACAGAAAAAAAATAATTGGATCACTATCAGTCAATCAGTGGGATGCATTTTCTCGTTCCAAAGAAATGAAAAATGCTCCTTACAACACAGGTGTGTCCTGTTAGATGTGCTCTCCTATCGAAAAGTAAATGGCTTGTTTTTGCAACACTTTTTGCTTCTTTAAAGAGCAGGAAGCAAACTTTCTTCAATGAATGAATTGATGTTTAGTCCCACAGCTCGTTGTACAAAAATGGAAGATTTTCTCGTTTTGAGAGTGTCAGCCCAAAGGATGACCGAGGCAGTTTTTTTGACGTTTAAAAACTTTTCTCCGGCGATCTAGGATGTTTATACAGCCATGGACAAAGTTTTGGTGCAAGTGGAAAAAACCTAAAAATTTGTTGAAATAATTATTTGATTACTCAAAATAAATGATCAATCTTTTTATGTAAATTTTTATCAATATTTAGTTTTTGGATAGACTCTCTCAGCTTTGATAACTGTATCCCACACGAAAATCCAATTATTGTGCCTTCTATTGGAGTTAGCACTCTCAAAAAGCATTTGTGCATGGAGTGCCGAGCTGAAGCATAACAGGACATTTTTTCTGTTGAATTAAAATTTGCTTTCTTCATTCTTGCACACCATTCTTTTTTCGATTCACTGTTGACCTTTTTTCAGAACCTATCACTTTCTTCTTCAACTTTCACGTTGTCTCATAAATTTCTTTCAATTTTGCTCTTCTCATGTGCAGGGGTACGTAGACGTGCCTAGCATAGATTCCCTATTCTCTTAATTTCATTATAAAGAGTATCACTAAAAAATTAAAATTTCTCATATCTCTCTTGCATGAGAACACCTTCGTTGTAGTTTGAGAGGCTCAAGTTGACTTAGAATCAATGTTTAATTCTTTAAAACATTATGAGTTTAGGCATGCTGGATACGAACTTGAAACAAGTCGACTCGAATTTCCACAATTTTTCATGCAGTTGGCTTGCAATTCTCGTTTTGGGGTACATTTGTACATTCTCGTAGTTTTTCTCGGTTATGACTACAGATATTTAGTTGAGTTAGGGGACTGATTCTTTATCAATCCAATGTTTTGATAGTTAGGATACGTAGTTCAAGCATTATCATGTTAGGAAAATTTCTTCATCAGGCATGTTACTGTCGGAAACCTTCGGTGAATTGTGATAAACCAAATCTCACCTGCTCGTTTAAGTTCTAATTTCATTTTACACTCGCAAATGAACAGCATCTCTGCCTTTGAAAACGTCGAACATCTCTAAATTATTACACAGCCATCTCCAAATTTGCATTAGGAACAATACATTGAGGACTGAAATCTTTCCAACCATTCGACCATCTTAGACAGCTTCAGAATTTTAATATCCTGAGAACCATTTTTGATGATAATTTCATTTGTAGGAAAATGCGGTTTCGAAACCGAAATTACATCAATTTATCATCTAAATATCCATTTCAAATAATGTATGAACTCGTTGACTAGTTGCGTTGATCAAACCAGACAAATGAGGCCCTTTTGTTGACCGTCCATTCGCTACGGACAGAAATGACTTCTTTCGAGCTCAACACCCTTTGACGCCGGGCACCTTCCATCAACCCTCGCAAAATTCTGATGTAACGTAATTTTCAAAAAAACTAATGATACCCTCTTCAGTAATTTGTTTTCTTGTGCACCTTTTCCGGCTTTGACCACTACGAGTTTTGAAAGAGTTGGTTTCATCGTACATTTCAATAAACGTTTAGACTTCGATTCTTTAGCATTTATCTTTTTTCGTAGATGCAACTTAAAAGGAAGCCCCTCTTCCAACGATGCAACATTTGGGCTCTTTTGGTATGAAGAACGTTCTCCTTCAAATATATTTTTAACTGCAACAAATGTCAAGTAATAGCCCCTTGTATTATAATACTGAAAGTGAACCTGAAAATCAAACCCAAAACTTAGATGTAAAATTAGCAATTTTCCAAATAATGAAAATTAATTTAAAATAAATCTAGTACACAGCAGTAAGTTACAGGGATGCCCCTTTGTGTGCTTCTGATGATGACGTCCACTAAATTGAGTGCGAGTTGCTGAAAAACTTAAACATTTTCACACCTGTTCTCGAATTTTATTTGTGCTTGCACAATTTTTACATTCTTTTAAGCTGAAATGTTCTGATAGTATGCAGCCATTAATTTCATCATATTTTCTGCCCCGTAACATGTTTCATTAGCTGCCGTACCCTACACAGCTTGGATGCAGCAGCCATCAAATAAAGGAGAGAAACTTCGGATGTTTTCCATGATGTGATACAAGTAATCACTCGTTTTGTTGTTAGGACAGGCGAGACCTGCTTTCTTCTTTGCTCATGCTGAAACTTTGATGAAGTCAAAAGTTGAAATCTTCTCTATCGCGAATCAAATTTCTCTGGCAAACGGACCTACAGAAGTGTGCAACGTTCGTGCAGTCAATTCTTCCCATGGCTTCCTCAGTTCACTTTAATTTCCAAGTGTAGCTCTGTGATAGTTAATTTTTCGACAAGTTCTTTTTAGCTCTTGTTTATTCTAATGACTTGCTTTCGATACGAGTGAAACCAATCTCCGTGGTGCTGTTTTGTACGTATTTCTGTGCTGTGTCTTCCATCTATGCACAGAACATGGGTGATTAAGGAAAAGTTTGTGCGTTGTATGTTTTGAAGCTATCTTTTTGTCTTCTTTCTTATTTTATCTTTGCCAGCATCGTTGCATGGTTTTGTCTGGTTTAGTTTTATTCTGTATTTCATAGTTTTGTAGGGCTCAATACTTGGCTTGGAGTTGAGCTTTGGTCTTTGGTTAGTTGTGTAGCTGACACTATAGGACGTGCGTCACATGCAGTAATGCAAAATAAATGTTCACACGATACAAAATATTAATCGAATTATTGTTCTTGACGGAATTTCCCCGTGAAAATTACAAAACAAATAAATATTATCCATTCACAAACATTGATTCAATAATGAACTTTTTCATTAGCTAAATTAAAGCAAGATTCATAAAATACTATGTGAAATGAGTAATTTGACACCTTATTGATGAGTTTTGACGATGGAATTTAGGCACGTTTCGACAGCGAAATACACCAGAAACCCCTGAAAAATCCTGAATGATCTGTGAGAGCTGTAATGGCAAACGAAAGCTCTGCAACTAAACTTTCCGATTCCTTTTGTGTCAAAATGTCTTTCATTGTGTATCTCTCCATACGTTACAAGTATTTCATTTTTATTCCTTTATTTTGTTCGGGTGTTAATTATATAATGTGCTTTGTATTCATGGGTATGTGTCCTCAATAAATGATTAAAATAAAGATGTTTTCTGTCCAAATACTCGCATGACAGCACTGTCTTTGAGCGAAATTGATTAACGAAAATTTTGGAAAAAACGGGAAATTTTACACTCAGTAAACTATTAGAAAGCTTAAATAATTTGAGCATTAATTATTACAGCAGTGAATATGGATCAAATGATGTGTACTGAAGCGATGGAAGAATAACCTCTACGAAGGGAAAATAACTAATCAGATCCAAATTATTATACAAGAAAAAGTGGCTCTTGTTACACTTTCGGAAGAGCTACCTAAAAAAACTTGAACGTGCTCTCCGAATATACATTTGGTGATGAGTTAGTGAGTACATGTTCAATTTACAGGAAAAGAAAGGTTTTGTAATTCAAAAATGAATCATTTGGAGGAAATTAATTCTCTTGCTGGATTCTTCTTAACAATAGTTCGAAAAACGCATTCATCTCGGACATGAGAGAAATATGACTTTCCTGATCGATTTAGAGTCTATTATACTTCAAAATATACGTAAAACTTTCTATTGCTGTACATTGGTGAAACTTGCGTAAAAAATTATTGTTGCTGGATGGCCAATGAATCTCTTGAAATCCCTGACTTGACAAAACTTAGAAGTTGTATTGTGACTGAACATAATGAGTGTCATGAAGTTCTTTTTGTGCCGCAAGTTGCGGGGACACCGCCATTCTCGTCGTGTAGATGTGACCGTTCCTTGGTGCTACAATCTTGGTAAGTCTTACGATCGACGGCACTGGAGTTCTCTGTTCGTTAGGAAGTTCTTTCTAATAAATGTGCTTTGTTTCATCGACCGATTGTTGTTGTTCTCAGATGTTGGTCATTCAAAGGAATAAAAGCAAGTTTTTAAAGTGATACAAATTGGTACAGGATTTGTGTCATTTTCCTACGTAGCACCTCACTCAACGTAATTGAGTTTTTCTATCAGCTTTCACGTTCGTTCAAAGATGCTACGAGCTAAACCTAATACAGGGTGAACTCGTTGTCTCTTACAGGTTTCTCGGAAACATTTCCTGACGTGTGCTTAATTGACTGACTTTGTATTTTGCCGTTTGACGGTATATTTTTAGCCTCTCTATCGTTCTGTTTCTCTTCAGAATCAAAACAACGGGTGTTCTTTTTTAAGAAGGTTTGAAACTCAATGTTGTTAATAAGTTCTTTTTTATTGTTTTTTTATTTATCCAGGGAACGACGCAGAAGATTTTAGGTGCTGCTATAGCGTGAGGTCAACCTCTTGCTAGTACTATAGCGTCAGGTTAGTTTAGGTTAGGTGACTAATGTATGTTCCTTATTTTCATACATTTAATTTAGCGATAAACACTTCAATTGTACATCTCAAGCTACACCTGGATAGGCGATACGCGGGGGTAGACCTCACGCTATAGTAGCACCCGATTTCATCCTCATTTATGATATTGATTATCTATTCGTAGGTGAACAATTATCCTGAATGAGACTCGTTAATGATTTCTAAAGACCGATGCAGTTTGAAAAACGGAGGATCAGGACACGGCTGATTTTCCCTGACTCAAATTTTTGAAGAACTGAAATAATTTTTTTTCAAGTTTTATACTGAATAAGTTAGGTCTCAGATGGTCGTATCTTTCGAATATCCTCCATGGAAGACGAAATTTAATTCATTGAAGTAAATCTAATTCTTATCTTGAGCTTCTCGCTCTACACCACGACTTGTGGACCTGGAGATTTATGTCCTGCCTTCACCTGAACGTGTGTGACTCAGATCTACTGTTAGTGTTGGTCAGTCTTGTGCTTGCGCTAATTCGGTGTTGTGAAAATCCTAGTGCAACAGGGCTGAGAATCTTTTTGTGAATGTACTTTTTAGCATCATATATATTCACCCATTATGATGAGATTTGTGGTTGAAAATGATTTTTTTTTCAAGATGATGCAACTATTTCATCTATGGGAATTTGCGCTCTGGAACGATGTGAGGTGCCGAGTTGAAGGTTAGATAGGACTTGCTGAAATAGAACTGTTATTTGTTTAGTTACGGACAATCTTTTTCGGCTCGTTGCTGTTTAGTTTTTTTTGCACCTATTATTTTTTCTTCAACTTTCATCTTGCTACATAAACTTCTTTTAATCTTACTGCTTCTATAGCCAAGATGTGGGGACACACCTAGTGCGTAGATTCCTTGTTCGTTTAATTTCATCCTAAATGGCGCCCTCCTGCTTTCTCGCTTGGGGACACCTTTCTTGGAACTTACTGGAGTAATCAGCATCACCCTAAGGCTGTAAAATTTGAAGACCTCTGCTTTAGAAACACATCAACTGTGTTTGTTGTTAAAAAATACAAGGTGTCCTGAGGTGCCATTTAACCGAGCAATTCTTTTCTGATTTTAATATTTTTTATTCCTCAGAAAAAAATGAAGCGTCATTGCTTCTTATCCGTGATGTCTGACCTTTTCGTACGTAGAATTCCCTCCAAAGGGCGTTCTTCCATACACTTTATGAATTTGGTGCACTTCGGGGATGAGTAGGATACCTGAGCTACCGTCAGAGAGGAAACTGATAATATCCATCCTCGTCAGTGTACCTTGGGGAATGTAGCGCTCCTCAGTGGTCAACTCCAGCAACCACTCACAGAATAAGAAACCCTTGGTGCAGGAGTCTTGCCGTTTTAGATTTGTAGTTTTCGTAGGTCGTATCTTTCATTCCTCATTTTTCCGTCTCTGTCATACGAATAGACGAACGTTCCGTCCAACTGACTTTTTACAGAGTCTTTTTGTTTTTTATTATTTAACCATTAGGTCTCATTGAGACGTTTACACATTCTCCCGCGCGTAGCAAGCTGTACCAACCAAGACGCCGAAATTTTACACCCATTCTGTAACACATGAACCTAAACTTCCCTGAATCTTCGTGATTATCGCTGAACTCAGCGAAAATAAAACTGAAACCTCGATTATAATAAGAATGAGAATAATAGTAAAATTAAAAACAATAATGGGACTTAGGTAGCATCTACTAAGTCATCCTCACGCCTTTTTGTGTGTTCTAAAAATTGAACTTCTCCGACTTGAAGTCGCGCTGCTCCAAATAGCTCGAGAAATTTCCAAGTGATGCGGAACAAATTCACGCAACATCTCACTTCCAGTCCGCTGAGCTGTGCGACCGTGGGGCTGATGTAGAGCTACATTCTCGGCCGCTGCGAGGAAAATTATTAAACCATAAATTTGGTCAAACAAAGTTAGGAATTAGGCACCATGCGTTATTTAGTGATCTAGGTCTATTGAGGAGTAGCCGGCCGCTCGCTTGATGTCAGCGCGTAATGTCACGCGCTAAGCTAAGGTGCTCGCTGCTTCTTTAGCGATGAGCGAAATAGTTCCTGTCTATATTTAATTATGTTGTTACCATTAACATTTAGCGATACGCTACTATAAAATATTAGCGGTAATTAACAATTAGCAAAAATATTGCTAGTTGTAATTTACGATAATTCTGCCAATAATTATAATGTTCCTCTCAGGAGGGTACAACTATTGTGTCTGGGGCGATAAGTTTTGGGTAGAAACTAGAAAAGTCAACCAATTGGAATCTACTCTGAGTTCCCAGTCCTTCAATTCTGCTTAGAACATTTTGTTGGACCATCATTTCTAGTAATTTGACAATGAGGGATCTCTTTCAATTATTAATTACGCTTGCAAGTATATATTGCTGCCGTCTCTACTGAGAAAGTCAAAGATATATTTTATAGATTTGACATTCTCAATTTGTGTTACCCGTGTTCTGAATATTCTAATTTGTGTTATGAATATTCTTAGGAGTTACACTGCTCGCTTTTTTCTGAGGTAATAATTTTGGATTTCATTTTTACTTTACTAAGTATTGTTACTTATTTGAATATTGACATCGAAGTTTAGTAATTTTGCTAGAACAAGAGGCAAGCCTCCTCGGCTTTTCTATTCTATGCACCTAAGTTTGAAATATTCGAAGGTATTCAGTATAATACTGGAGACAAAGGTGGAGTTGTGTGACTTGAAAAGTAAAGAAAACATGATTGCGCACATTTATTTGAAGAATAAGTTACACACACACACACACACGCACACGCAGTGACACATGAACTAGAGTACGCATAACGTAGTTCTGTTGAACGACTGAGAGTATCTATCGGAGTGGTCAAAAGTCGGCAGCACAATTTTCATGATTTAAAGTATGGACGACAGGCACGAAGTGAGAAATGATTACCCGCGAAGTTGCCCATTAAAATATCCATTGAACGCCTGTACAAACTTCTAAAAAGAGCTATAGTTCAAAGCGGGTAAAGTGGCTCTGTAAAAAAGCAACTTACCTGTCAGTTCAGAACTTATGCAAAGGTGAACGTCAAAGCGGTTGTGTGTTTGAATATTGACATGTTCTGTATTCGTGCGTTGCATCTCATGCTTGATAATCAGACGTTGAGTGACTCTTCTGGAGAAACCTTCAAGAAGCTTCATAACGATCGAGTGAGGACTTTGTGAAGGGGACTTTGCCTGATTAAATTTGATCTCAAATTATGGTCTCTAGATGAATTTGGTCTTCCCTTATGAGCACACTGCCGATTATTGCTCTCCTACTCTATTATTTGTCGCATTTTTCTTTTTGTTTCACTTACATCGTCGTTTTTGAATTGAAGTTACGCATTTTTTACATGAGCAGTTTATGTCTTTTATTCGTGCGCGTGGTTTCATATTGTGAAACACTGTAGTTTGATGCAGGATTTCGCAGTTGGAAATTCAGAAATTTTTCAAAATTGCTTGTTTCTATGCCGCACACGTTTTTAGCTCAGAAATTTTGCAGTTTTGTTATTAAAAATAGAATATTCTAAAGATTTTTGAAAATAAAGTATGTTGTGGGGCCAATGAATGTTTTAATGATGTTTAAATGCTACACAAAGCCTGTATTCAGTAAATCTGACTGGTTCGTATTGATTTTGTGAATTTTTTCATGGAAGCGTGTTGTATTTTAGTGACATTTTTACCTGCCAAATGTGTACTACAGGAAAAAGCACTCTAATACCTTAGAAATCATCAAGTGTATTTGAACAGAGTTGTAGATAAAGGTTTAATTTTTCATTGCATTATCTCTACTTTTCGTGTTATGTACCGTTGTTTGAGTTTTAGTATTGAACGCTTGATTAATTCAGATTCGAGTTGCATAAGCTTCGAACGTCTTATACGCGAGTCTCAAAAGCAGCATACCCGCACCGTTCAGCCCTGGGAGGTGATTTGTAAGCTGATATGAGGAACATGTCTAGTGCAATAATTGCCTGAAGACTATTTATAAATTACTGCTTTGAGTATACCACACCACTACGCACTGCACCATTGAGTGATGTTTTTATCCTGGTTCATTAGTTCAGATGTTTTTGCTACGTCTCAGTTGTGCGTACAGCTCAAAAACAAATATTGAGTAGAACACTCAAAATTTCTTCTTTCGGTATTTTGCTAAAAAAAATCTCTCTACATGAATCACAACCATATTGCTAGACAGCTTGGAAGTAACTTCTTTGTATTCTTCATGAAAAACCTAATAGTTAGCTTGTAGAAAATTCGCAGTGCAGGGGAATTATGGTGTTGAGTGACTGCCAAATTGTTCCAGTTTAACGAAGTGATCGATCATCAAAGACTAGGATCATTTTACCCATTGTTGTTAAAATATTACTGAATACTTTAAGTTTGAACCTCAAAGAGTGTCATGGAGCCGCCTATTTTCCTTAAATTTAGAAAAAAAAATCTCTATATTTTACCTGCTATGTTTGTAAATATGTAAGGACGACGTCACCACAACTTCCCTTGAAATATTTAAAAACTGTGTCGTAAAATTTTGTGTAAAATAATTCCCCTCTAATTATCTACTTCTTTTTTTCAGGGAGATGGATCAACTTGATGGTAAAGACATTGGGTTAGCTATATATGTTCCGAAGAAACAACAACATTATTAGGAGAAAAAACTAAAAGTTCACGGTTGTTGTCAATGATGCTCTATTCCCCAGCTCATTTGAGCTTGCATTAGAGGTTGTCATAGCTGTCATAATTTATTATTGTATATTCACAGATAGAATTTAGCGTATGCTGTTCACATTTTAGTTCAATTTTTCAACGCATTTTATGTGTTGGCACTGATACTTTTCCCTTTTTGCGTTTTTTGGCCATTAAACTCGCGTCCTTTTCCTTTTTTATGAAACCGTGTGGTAGGACAAGACTCTTCTGCTTTTATAGCACCGCCGGAGTCAATTTTACGAGCTTGGTCGGTTGGTGTTTTGACACACGACGCAGCGCGCTGGAGAGACATTCTCTGCCACTTTCGATAAGCTGCATGCAGGTGCCCTGCGGTCTTTGTGTACCCGCTCACGCGCTCTTTCGCGCAGTCCCTCGGCTTTGCTCTGCTTGCATTAGGTGCATCCGATCTACATAATGTACGAGCGAGTGCACTCGGTTTACGTACATATGCAGTTCTTGTAGATCATGACATAGACGCTAACGAGAATTACCGCAGTCCCAAACTCGAGGATTTACGGAGAATTTCTTCATCTACCAACTTCATAGCATCCACTGCATTCCAGGTATTTTAGAGGAGACATCGGAAAATCTGGTGTATTATTGACTTCTAAGATCTGATAAATTTTGAGAATTCCTTTGCTTTTGAATTTCGATGTAGATACACTGATGTTTTTCTCTCCCGGCTTGATAGCGAGCTCACCATTTAGCATTCTAGTTGATGCGTGAGAATGAAAAATAGTTCCGAGTCCCGAATGTCGACCTCATGGTCTTAGACGCAAAATAAATCAAATCTGCTCATTTTACTTTTAACATCAATCCCTCATATCACTAGTTCCTATGTTCGTGTGTTCATATTTCAATATTAGTGCGAACTAACGAAAGGGTTTTCAACAATGCGTCACTAGTATTATGTTTTCTTAGTTACTTGTATTCATGTGTATTGTCAAAATCAGATTAGCGCATAGAAGGGAACGTATTTTTTTGTGTTTTTCTCTCGATCATTTTTGTTTCGACATGTGACATGGGTATTACGAAGGGTTAATGTTAAGATATTTTGAAAGCCAATGTTGTGAACGTTTCTTGTTTCAACTTTATCGGAAATAAACTGTTTTTCTGTTTCTGTTTTTCTGAAAACGGGACTTGAGGGCATTTGAAAGTTACACTTTTCATCGGCATACGCTTGAGTAGTGAATTTCAGCGATGTATATTTTATGGAGTAAATTTTTCTAATAGAAATGAATTGCGCGAGCTGACGTTTTATTCGTTCTTTTGTGTGTTAAAAAATGTTTTTTATAGTGTGCTCTCGTGAACAGTTCCGAGTGTTACTTTTCTTGTCGTATCCAGATGCTCAGTAAATTATGTTCTAGAGCGACTGCGTTTTGAACGAAAGAACTCGTGCGGTCACGAACAATTGAACTTGTTTATGACTCTAAAACTGTACATCAAGTGTGACATTTTTCATTACTCACCTTCTCTAATACATTTCATATATGTATAATATAGTATATACGTCATGAATTGATTAACTCACATGTATCTCACCCCTGTCCCCCGGGTCAATAGAACAAGTAAACAAATCAACTGCTTAGTTTCGAACACATGTTTTGTCTTCCCTTTTTTATTAATTTTTACTGGATACGTTAATAAATTTCAAAGCGAATTAGAATATGAGACAAACATACGCAATTAGACTATTTTACTATTACTATTCCCTCAGGAGTTATAGGATAGGCAATAAATTGAGGTTAGTTAGGTTCGTTATCCTATGTTATGGAGACCGGCGCCCCTTGGGGATACTGTTAGATTACCTCAGCTATAGATAGGCCTGCAGGACTTCCATCTTTCGTGCCCACTTTGCTTCTTTCGGTTTCATGTTTTTTGCTCTCTCTCTCTTCAGTGTTTTTCCTTTAGCTTCCTTTTTAAATGGCTGTTTCCATGCGCAGGTTGTCTTGTGAAATATTAATCAACTTGATGAAGTGATTTACTGCACGCGCTTCATTGAGCATTAGCTAAGCGACAAATACCCCACTGCTGTACAAAATTTCGTGTCTGCGTCTGAATGACTGTTTTGTTAAGGAACAAAATATTTCCTACTCTTTGGCATTGATTGGAAAACTGATGCCGTTATTTTTAGCGGCACTGGCCCACTAGCATTCAATACAACTCACAGCCGTGAACGCGACACGTTAACTTTATCTCTAACAAGGCAGCTTAAGACAAGAGATGATGATCAGCGGTCAGTTCCGCGTCAGTCGCCATGTTTTGCTACCGTCACACAACTGTTAAGACTTCATTGAGAGCGGAGGTGTTATGTACTGCCTAATTTTGTGTATGGTTCATCGAGTCTCATACAACCCTCTTTTTATGGCGCGGCTGGGCATGTATCGATTCAATCTGCGCGTTGCGTCGTACTGCATGCAGCGCACAACGCGGATGCGTCTCGTTGAGTATCATTTCCACGCGGCTTCTCGTGTCCTACGTTCCAACAACTGCGGTATCAAGTTCAACGAGTGTCCTGCACAAGGACATCTTCGCCGCTCGTCACTTTGTTTGTTCATTTCGCTGAACGTACGCACATGTGCGTTGGTGCGATTCTACCTGCATGTCTGTAACATTTTTGCCAAGACCAGATGCGTTCTCTGCCGCTGGAACTTTCATTCGCAGTTCAACTTGAGAGAAAAGTTGCCAGATTTTGTGTATCATTGCCGTACTCCCGTGGACTCCCTCCAATGGCTTCTTGAGGTAGCTTGCGGGCAAGCTACGGTACTGAGCAAAATATCCGGGCCTGCTGATGTGGGACTGATGATACACGTTTGTAGGCACTTCGCGCGTTGACAATTGGTACCTTTGCTTGTTGTTGTCACTCATCAGCGGGATGCAAACATCGTATCTGGGGAAATTCGCGCTCCCAGGAAGGGGATGTGAGGTCCTGAGCTGAAGGTTAGATATGCATTCAATTTATTGAAACGGAATAGGCTTTTTTTGTTACAGGCCATGTTTTTTGGATCACTTCTATCCTCTTCAGCACCTATTACTCGTGTTTACTTTATCTAATTATATCAAATTTGGTTAACTTCTTCCAATCTTTCTGTTTCTAAGCGAAAGGCGTGGGGGCACCTTTTGCATAGATTTCTCGCTCGTAACTTTGATTCCGTACTACATGATGCCTTCCTCCTTCCTCTCTTGGGAACACCTTTATTGGGGTGAGGAAGGCTTAAGCTAGCATATAATCTAATCTGAACTTTTGTGCTCTTAACGAGTGATTCAAGCTTCGCTGGCCGCCTTCCTTAATTTTTGTGGCTAACTGTGGTATAGACACCCGTTCGACTGCTGAGTTTTTGGGGCTTTCAAAGTTGTAGTATAACCGTAGTATTCCTCACTGCAAGTATTCCTTAGTGTAGTATTCCTTATTGTAGTATAACCGCAGCATTCCTTATTGCAGAGGATTTCAAAATTGTAGTAAAACCTTAATATTCTTTACAACATAGAATTTCAAAATTGTAGTATAACCGTAGTATTCCTCATTGCTCAGGATTTCAAAATTGTAGTATAAACGTAGTATTTGTGCTACAGTTTCAAAATTGTAATTGACGAGCCAGTCGATATTGATGGAGAGAATTCTTAGTTCTCCTGACCAGTCTGAACACCTCTATATTATTGTAATAAATCGAGAACTTATGTTTCGGAGAAGTATGTAATATCGAATTTCCGTTCGTCTTTTTGCCGTCAGCAACGCACGCTCTTTTGATGACGCTGTAATTCTGAGGTGACTGAGGCTTAACATTTGATTGTAATATTCATCTTTTTCTCTATATTCTCTTCAGAGTGTTCTACTAGCTCTAGCTGCTCGTTTTCCGTAGAAATTTCAGGCTAAGTTCTGATATCTTTTTAATTTTGCAGGCTTGTTAATGAGCTGCCTCGCTCCCTCCCAGCCAACTGCTCGACCCACAACGCCAGTTTCGCCGCTGCGCCCGAGTCGTCGTCCGTCTCCATGATGCACCCCATCAACGCCAACTGCTCCCTGCTGCAGGACGGGGGGTCTGTCCTCAACCTGTCCTCGCCCTACTCCTACTCCCTCTCGTCCCCTGAGCACGAGTCGCACCTGCACGCCGTCTACATGGTCGGCTTCCCCACATTCATCACCGTGGGCGTGCTCGCCAACGTCGTCGACCTCTGGGTTCTGGCTCAGTCCTCCATGCAGGGCATCGCCTTCAGGTCAGTCTAGAGGAGTTCATTTAGAAAATACCGTAGAAATGAGGAATTCTTTACCTGGCGGTTTCATGAGTGCTTTTCTTTCATCTTTTTAAGATCTATGCAGTAATATTAATATTCTAAGCTGGCTTTCGATTTGGACGCTCCTTTGCCGAAATTAGTGCAATATAACTTCAATTTGGACTCCCTTTTGACCAACTCGAAGGAATATAACGCTCTTGAATGGAATTTAATTTTCTCGAACTAATGCGGTCGTTTGTTTTGAATTAAATCGTACTTGTGTATTGAGCTGTCTTTTCTGGTAGTTCTTCAATTCTGACCCGGTATCGCCTCTAAAATTATATTGAAATCTATATAACGTATTTTTTGTTCATTCATTTATTATACGCTTGGAAATGCAAATATTTCTATACATACGTTGGTTTGCCACAGCCATTCGTTGCGCAGGACGTCACATAAAATCTTTCTCTCAGGAAGATTTAAGAAATTCATTACACAGCATGAGCTCTTGTTTTAATCAATACAGTGTGGCGAACTCGCGGTTTCATATCCGTAGCTGATGTTATTAGTCGATGGTTTTGGACAAAATAATACAGGCCATTAAGTAGATGCGCATTCACGTCATCTGTGTCACTTGTTGATTATATATATTAATAATTACACTGAACAACAAATTTTTTTTACTGGAGGTGTGTAAAATGATTAAGACTAATTTGGGTACGCTGATTTCAAAAATCATAACCGTTTTGCTGTATCACGTCAGGATTTTCAGTTACAGAAATAT
>JACJUY010001583.1:96687-138823 GCA_014220935.1 Platorchestia sp. MABIK
AACTGAAAATCCTGACGTGATACAGCAAAACGGTTATGATTTTTGAAATAAGCGTACCCGAATTAGTCTATATCAATTTACACATCTCCAGTAAAAAAAAATTTTTGAAATTTGTTATTCAGTGTTATCATTCACCTGAATAGACAGAAGAAATGATCATCTGATACAGCTGTTGCTGTTGAGCATTGTGCTTTACTCTCACAAAAACTGAATAAAAAGTATTGTCTTTCTGATTGAAATATAAGTGTGTAACTCATACTGAACATCAAGAAAATGGAAAAGTGAATAGTGACTTTTTGAGTTTTCTCGAAACATCCTGAACTCCATTTGTCTTTTCGCAAAGACCATTCTGTGTGCTTTAGAGGTTTTCCACGCCACGAAGCTAGCTATGAAGGCTAGCGCAGCATTGAGAAGCCCAGCAACACGCGCAACTGAGCGCGGAATTTGCGGGCCTGCATCGGCGGGATGTAGAAGCGTTGGTGTAGCCCGCTCCTTTCTGTTTACTCTTGGATTATCCAACATGATTTGTTCATTTTATTACCAGGCTTGCATGTGCGCAGTAATTTCTCATGACACGAGGAGCATATGAAGTAACTATCGAGGGCCACGTGAAGTGATCATTTGCACTGCATTGTGAATTCGAGGCACTTATAACCTCGCATTTGAGGTGTGCGGTGGCTCGTTTACTGTTCCAAGGAAATTGTTGTTGTCTTCACAAACTGTATCCGAAATTATATATTTTATGGACATTGGTGATGCGTTATTCCAAATGGGTTATTTTTACAAAATTGGAGAGATTTATTTACCTCACTTATTTATATTCTTAAAAGTAATTACTCCTTTATTTTCACTCTTATTTTCTGTTGTTCATGTCAAACATCTCGTTTCGTCAGTCGTTATTTCCAAGACGTATACTTTCAATTCATTTTCCATTGATTAGTCAGACATCGGAATCACTTCAAATGACTCTACTCACGCTATAGTTCATGTGACGTTACATTATTTAAACAATGTTCAATGTATCAATCAGTATTTTTCAGCGAGTTCAAGGAAGGAATACACACAGAATGTTAGCCAACCTTTAACTAGTATCATTAATGAGGACGCACTTTGATGAAATGAGACAAATAAAGGCACGCAATCAGAGGACACGAGGGCAAGTGCAATTAAACTCAACTTGCAATAAAAGTCCGGCGATAGAGATAAATAGCACAGTGTCGCAGTTTTCGTTAATTTTTGTAAGTTGAAAGTAACTGTAATTTTCACAGATACAGAAATTACACGCCTCGTCTTGCAGGAGAATTATAAGCTGAGGGTGCCGACTGAGTCCAAAATGCTAAAAGTCAAATATTGGTATCTCAAGAATCAAGCAAAGACCCTGAATTGAGGAAGTCTTGTCTTAAAATGAATATTATCTACCTCTACTAAGCCTTTGTATGGAGCATTCGAGAAAAAATAATATCGTCGCTCGTGATCGTTACTTTGAGAAAAATAAATGCTTCAGAACGGAAGGATCCTGTTCATGTCGTAATTCTTCTGATCAATCTACGTCGTGATTAATTCTCTATTGCTTCTATTTTTATGCAAATTTGTATTTAACAACATCGACGTCGTTTCGCGTTTCATTTAATCTTAGTTTTGGATAAGTAATAGCGTATTACATTTACTTTTATCATTTACTTTAGATCGGACGCGTTTTTTTTCGCTGGAATATTATTCTCCGTTCTATAAGAGGCGCTGAGAGCAGTTTATTTTCAAAAGGCCCGGGCAGCTTGTTGTAGGATGAGTTTTGATTTTGTGTCGATCTCGTGTTTTGAGGCTTCATTGTAAGATTCATAGTGTACCAGCCATGTGGTTTTCGTCGGCATTCCTTTTTCTCGTTCGGCGACGCTTTTCCCGTGATCGAGTGGTTGAGTGTGCGCGCCTTTCACGGATAGGTGTTGGCAGTTCGAATCCCGGCAGTGCCGATCGGTGATTCTCCCCGTTGGGAAAAAAGGGAGAATCACCGGGTACCCATTTCCGGTATCCATTTCCCTGTGTCGGAAATGGGACCGGCTTGACCGAGGGTAACAGTAATTGCGTCCTGGTCTTAGTTATAAGCCATTTGAAAAACCAATGTACTAGATGATATGTATCATGCTTGATTAGAATAAAACATCCTTTTTTCTCCAACAGCGTTGAACATGAATTCGCGAGTTATATATATGTGAGACACATATAACACGAGAAATACAATGAGTGAAATACGAAACCAGGAACCAAGCTGCTTGTTATTTCCGAATCTTGTTCTAGAAGCGAGGAGAGAGCAAATGAAAGCACATCAGCCATCGTTACGTGGAATTTTTTTCGTAATTTTGGAACTTGCAAGATTCAAGCCTGCTTTTGAGCGCTGAGTAGGAGGAGGCATCATGACTAAACGTCATTTGTGGCATTTCACAAACAATTTGGTATCGGCAAGAATAAAGCTATTTTGAGATTTGGCTTTTCAGTGATACGGAACAACGAGCTTATTCTTATTTCTCGCGAATTATTTAAGGTAGCCAGCTTGAAATTTTTCTGTCGAAGTCAGCAGAATGTTCGTTAGTTTCAAATACTTTGTACGCAACCCTTCCGAGGGCAAATATGCATGCCCTGTGTAGAGATGTTCTCACCAAATTGTGCCGTCTACTTGTTGCAGGAACCAAATTTGAGTGTACACATTTAAAGCAATCGTGTTGTTTACTGCTGCTCTCACCTCCTAATTGTGGCTCTTGACCCGGCGTTCGAGAGCTCATGATATCGACGCGTTATGATTCATACTCTCATGCATTTGGCCGACGCTATGGCAGGAAACCGGTAGTGCTGTTGCTGTAGAGATTTGGAGTCCTTCTCAGAAATAACAGAGTTTCAGATGACTTCCCTTGAGCATGCAGTAGCTACGGGCAAGCTCTTTGATATGTTGGTACGATGTAAACTAGTGGCAAGTAATCTTCAGTAACTTGAATGAACAGCGTAGAACATTTTTTTCCGAGCGCCGTCAGTATTTCGTTATTTCCGTGCACCTCTTCATTTCTTTTTATAAAATGTGTTTTTATAATTTAGCCGTGCAACTCATCTTAATGAGAACATGTTAAAAAGTACACAGAATTGTGACGGCGCCTTCAGCGCCCTCCTTACTGTTGTAAGGAGAACGCCAGGCGTCGGAGAGGGGATGTAAACCCTCGATACAGAGAGTGAAAGAAACGGAAGATTTAGATAAGAAAGGTGCGCCGAAATAGATAAATAAAAGATAGAGAGAAATGAGAAATGGAGAGTGTTCTTCTTGCTTTGAATTTTCTTCATCAACTTGGAAATAATTTCTAACTTGAAGAATACCTATTTCATTCGAAGTTAACGCGTGAGAAAAAAAAACATTGTATTGAATTTGCGCACAACGTAGAACAACCAAATGATAATTAATATTGCGAGACCTACTACGCAAAGATGAGCACATCACAATGTGGAAATGGGAAACGTATTTTCTAAATCAACATACTATATTTTAATGCGAGCCACACCATAAGCAAGATAATTACGCTCTGAATTCCAAAAGTTTTCCCCGCAAAACTTGAACACTACATGCCTCACCTTTCTTGTGTAGCCTCGTAAAGGCACACATTATAACTAATGCTTTAATTCGCATAAAAACGGAACCTTAACTTTCGTAAAAAAAACTCACCCTTCAGGGTATTTTTCCGTTCTCTTCTCACTTGCTCCGTCGTGTCTTCTCTGCTCCGCCTCCTTCAGTTGGTCATCGGGGGCAGGCCCCACAGACCAGGTACCAAGATACCCTTCTGACACGCCGGCGTTGTAGTGTAGTGGTGCTCGGGCACCCTGGTGCGCTGAGTCGTGCTGGTGCCCGTGCTGGTGTTGTGGTGCGTGTTGTGTGCTCCTCTAGAGCTGGGTACACAAGTGCCCTGGTGCTGTGTGGCGTCTTGCGCTCTGATCCGTTGGTCCTGTGGTACACTGGTGCGCTGTAGGACGCTGGTGCGGTACTACGTTGGTGCACCGTGGTACGCTGGTACTGGCTACTGTGTTGTCCAAGGTCCGCAGGTTCTGGGTCGACTAGCCGTCTGATGCAGTTTCACATTGTGCTCTAGTGCATGGACTCCGTATAACATTGGTGCGCTGAGGTGCGTGAGTGCGGTATTGCGAAACGCATGGTGTCGGGATGCCAGAGCGCTGCCCAGCGGCCAGTCAAACCCTTCCCAGCGACCTGCAGCCCTCTCCAGCACACACGTAGCAAAAGACCCCCTCAGTTGTTACGCGTCCTCTTATATATCTTCTCGTGACCTTTATTCTGGATCCTTCTCGAAAGCTCGATACTCATTCCTGCGCTTCTGACTAACCCTCACATTTCTTGGTTTCGACATCTACATTTTACAGGCACGTCTATTACTCTTGACAGTTAGTCTTGTATATCCTTCTGTTATGCATAGGATTTACATCACTTATATTTCAAGATTCAATTATACCCACCAAGTTTGCTCAAGGAATCCATCCCCCATTTTACCCCCCTTCAATAACCCCAGCTTGTGGAGGCTTTCCATTCTTTTCCCCAATCATACCCACATACCCTTCTTCCCTGCTTCGATGCATTCTCATCTTCCTCGTGAGACGTAAGCATACTCCTCTTCTCATTAAAAGACGTCTTTTTTCCTCAAAAGGAGTAGACGCCTTTTTCCTGTTTCGTTACAGAAATACAGTTTGAAATCAAAGTAGAAAACACATGAAATGGCTTTCTCAAAAATTACTTTTCATGGAGAATCAGTTGTATGGTTACTTTTAATTTTTTATCTTAGAATTGCTTACCGTGACGTTACATCGTAAGTATGGCTTTGTGTTCAGTTGCATGTATATCTCAACTAGAGAACTCTAGTCAAATAGTCCTTCTGAGTTATGCTCTTGCTAAATCAGAACAAGGACCCAGCTGCATGTGCTCTAACATGATCTGTAAAAATTGTAATAACGGCAGCGAATTAGTTTTTCCTTGGAATTTATTACGAATGTTTTTTGCTAATTGGCTTATAAAAATTTAGTTCACTCTGGAAAAGTGAACGGTATGGTTAATAATTTCATGATTATCCAGTTTACACCGTGAACCTCAAGTTGTCGCATTGTTTCGAGTCCCGCACCGAACTCCACCCAACCGACAATCTCGACTCAGCGTCGAAAGCAGGAGACAGCTGTCCTGGGAGGCCACACACGCAATAAAAACTCAACGTGAGTTTTTTATAACTTTATGAGGCTCTTACGAGGGACTTCAAGCACCTGGGGCATTGTCTAGAATCTTCTGATATTTTTGACGGAATCGCTGTATTGCCATTGCTCATATGTTGCACTGCTTCACACTTGGGAACCTGAGGTTAATTTAGCGAGCAGCTTTTGTTATCCTGTTTCAACCCCTCGAAATATATTTATCATGGATGCCTAATCTTTTCTCTATGTCATCCTGCACACCTCTAATTGCTTCGCACTGATTGATTTCATTTTAATAATATTACCTCTCAGAGGCTAAGGAAATAATTTTATGATTAGGATACCACAGCATTAAAGACATAGAAAGCGAAGAAGTGCAATTATTCCTGAATATTGGGAAGGAATTGTTGACGTTGAGTCTTTACAATTGCGCTCCTGCTAATTTTTTATACCTTAGTCTTCGTACTGAGAGTGATCCTCCTGATTTTTGGTTGTTTATCTCTAGAGCTTTCTGTTGTCCACTCCTGATAAAGTACTTTCTCTTGCAAAGAGCAAAATGCATGACCAGGCACGAGTTTATTAGCCAAACATTCCCCACTCGATCGGTATAGTTTCTCGTACTTAACCTTACATTTGTTTCTTTTGTTGCTTTGTACCTTTTATATTAAACACTCCATCTCTCCTCCCTGCAATAGCCTCTTGGTGTTCTTCTCTTCTCGTGTAGTTTCACCGCATTCGTACCATCACGCCTCCATCTTACCATCACGCCTCCATCTTACCATCACGCAACAATATACCACAGGAATGAGATTCTCAGCATTCTCGCTACACCCTCTACCATCGGCTTAAATGGCCTACTGGGCATTCAGCGGAAACGTTTATTTATTCCTCGTCAAAGAAGAAACTGACGGCCTTCGCGTATTCTTGTCCAATTGTCCCCTTGTGACAGGCGGCAGTAAGTTCAAAATTCTTTCGGAATTTTGGAAAATATGATAGCTTCGATGTAATTTTCTCAACTGCAAATTTACGTCCAACAGTAGAATTTTGCTCATGAAAAGTTTAATGCAAAGAACACCGATATTTAGAAATGTTGAATTTGTATTTTCCATTAATGCTGCTAAATTACCACATTTTCATTTCGAGCCGAAATCACTCCATACTATAGGCTTGAAACGCTTGAAACTTAGCCAGTAGAATGTACAGAAATAACTCATATTTTTTCGTTGCATTGCTAAGCCTTTGTAAATAAGATAAAATATGTTACTGTTCGAGCTGTGTTGGGTAACATTATTTATTTAAAATAAGTTACATTTTTTTGTCACGGACAATTTTTTTCAGTTCACTGCTGTCCTATTTTTCAGTACCTCTAATTTTCTTCCTTAATTTTAATCTTGTTTTATATCCTTCTTTTTTAATATACTGTACCTCTGCGCAGGGGTTTTTGTGCATAGATTTTGCATTCCCTGAACGCCATCCTAAATGGTGTTTTTATCCTTCCTGTCTTTGGAACGCCATTTTTTCTGTTGGGGAGGGTTAAACAAACATCTATTCTGAAATAAGCTACTTTATTCCCATAAGACTCCAAGGTAGTATTGTTCGAATTACGGATAGTTTGATTTGTAAATTCAATAGTTTTTTTTATAATTTTGTTCAAACCCGACAATTGAGTGGATCCAAAGGATGGAACGCTCCAATGCCGCCTTCCAAAACTTGAATGTGCTGTCAACATCACAAATTGTTAATCTGGGCTGACGTGTGTCAAGTGTTTCACATTTTCATGCTAAGAAGTTTCGATCGATTAGAAAACTTTGTCGAGAATAGCGCTGACAATGGAAGAGTTTTCTGTAAAACTATGGAACAATCAGTGCTAAAAATACAAAATGAGTAACTGCGAAAACTCGTGGCTGAAAGCAAAACTTTGAGCCCTGCATGGACTTGCTCTCTAGCGAACAAAATAGTCGCATTCTGCCACGCCGCAATCCTGGCGATTCTGGCAGCCATCGATTACGATCGTATGATGAGGCGTTTGTGTGCACTAGCTCAAGTTCCCGCAAAGAAACTGCTCATTTTGAAAATTCCTGCAACAGATCCTTGTGCAGGAGCTTGCTTTTTGCGTGACGCTTGTTGATGCTGACAAAAAATAACACATGTGCATCAGAGTTGAGACCTAAAATTGGAAACTATTCATCTCAGCTGATGTAAGGGTGATAAAATCGCTTCCTTGTTTTTTATATCAAGAACATTTAAAACGCAACGTTAGAAATTGCTCCGTGTGCATGTGGAGGCCTGCAAGTCACTAGCCTTTTTCTTAACTTCATACGCGGGGGATCTTTATTTATCAGGCATTTTTGTAAAATAATAGTTAGTTGCTCGGCGAACACAAGCTTCACTAGACCTCTAACAAAGGGCTCCATCATGACGAAAGCATTCTTTTGAACTCGAACACAGGTCATTGTGAGCCTGCTAGACTGGTTCTGATTGTTTCTCAAAGTAAATGAGAGACAGCTGATGCAATATTATATCTTCCGAAAACCTCAAAAAAAGCATTTGTTTTGCAAAAAGTACAGGTTGGCGCTTTTGAAATGAATCAAGCTGCTACGATACAGATTTTCTTTCAATTTTATATTTATTAGCCCACTTGTATAACAATCATGGTGCAGATGCGAGAGTCTAGCTGGAGTGTTCCTTTCAGTTGAAATGCGTTCCACGATCTGGTTGTTAGATGTTCCCGGGAGACTTTATATCTTAAAAACGCTCCATCCTGTTGCTCCTTGAAGCATCGTTAAACTTTGTTTTTACAAAGTGTCATTGCATGGTCCCATCACGATTTCAGTGTTGCTCTCGTAATTTGTCTGCATAATATTGGATGATATTTACTCCCTCCGGTCGGAAATATTTGCTACACAAGGAGAAAATTCTCCACGTGTTAGTGTCTTTTAACAAACTTCTATTTTGAGTACAGTGGAGTAATACTGCTGCTTTGAGTACACAGTGAGTTGAACACAAATTTTAACCTTTAATAAATTACAGGTTACAATTTAATATCATTTTGTCAATTAAATTTTTCAGATAATATTTAAAAGTTCTTATATTACCCGCAGGAAATGGCAAATAAAGATGATGCAAATAAAAAGTGCACATATAACCGACAGACTAAAGATTTGACAGGTGCTGAGAGAAGAGCAGTGTTGCCGGCACTGCTTGAGAGATCTACAGCCCCTTGGCTATTTCAATTCAATTCAGTCCCTTCAACATCAAAAGCACTGCGCATCGTAGATGAATTAATTGAAGCAGTGACACAGCTTTGAGGAATTACAGAGATCAACATTGAATGACATTTTCCCTACTTTGCAGCAGTCAATGGAACAAATTATTTTGGCTGACGGTGGCAACAGTTACAGGCTTCAACATCTGTCGAAAGAACAACTAGAAAGAAAAAGAATTCTTCCAAATTCAATTCAGGTCTGAGAAAAATTGAGCAATAAATTAACAAGAATAGAGTAAATATAGTGGCAAATATGTTGCTTCTGTTGATACACTGTTAATTTCATGTACTTAATTACAATGTAGCGTTTGTCTTTTGTTATTGATCTCATTGAAAATTTTATTCATTGATGTTCACACTTTATCAAATTCATTTACTGAATTACGGAATAAAGATTGTCTTTTTGTTACAACCAGTAGTTTTTCTAGAACCCTTTCTAAAAGGCTTACAATTGTTTTGGAGCAAATATTTCCGTTGAGCATTGATATGGACCATCTATTTCCAACCGGAGGGAGTATTATTTTTGTCGTTAAAATAAAGGCAATTTTAACACTGTCATTTCATCGATGCATTAAAATTTGTTGATTCATTTTCAATTCAAATGCGTTTGAACCTCAGAGAAGCAGTATTTTAGCATCTCTTTGGCACAGCTCGATACGCTTACACAGGAACGCGTATCCGTCTCGAAGGAACTAAATGGAGAAATGAAAATAAAAAATAAAAGGCGAAGACACTCGGACATGAAATCGGCTTTACCTACGAGAGAACAGAAGAAAAGAACGAAGCAGGAAGAAAACCGGCAAGCATTGTCGTGTCTTGCATGTCTAGCATGCGGGGACGAGGTATTGAGTAGCGTGCAAGCACGGGGAATATGGTCGGTGGCCCCTGCGGTGTTGAGGGATGCGATTTTTTTTATTCTGGGACTTGCAGTCAAAATTTCTTACTTCAATATTTTCGATAACTGAATTTGATCGTACTTTTTCTTTTTCTCCATTTGGTTGTTGTTCTGAAGGAATTTTTCGTTTTTGATACAAGAATTTTTGTTGTTATCGGTTAAGAACAAATACTATCTATCGTTCACTGTGCATTGGCGTTGCTGTTGAGTATACAAAGTTTTAAACCGATTGCTGGGCGAAGTGAGTGGATGAGGCCCGTAGTGACATGCATGCAAACGAGTGTAGGAATTACAAGAAATTGCCCCAAAACTTCGAGAGTGGAATGGACCAGCAGTTCCTGACACTTCTTTGATGGAGCTTCATGTCAGATCTTACGAGGAGCCTGCACATGGAACTGCTGCTGTGTTGTTGCTGTGTTCTTACTGTGTTGTTCATTTTTTTGGTGTGTTTTGTTCATTGCTTCCACATTAGTATCTGTTTCGACTAAAGCAAATCTGATTAATTTTCCCGTTTAGAGACACCTCAAAATGCGGCATCTTAATGAACTCGAGTTTTTATTTTTTATAAACCAAATGCAGCAGAGATTGTCAAGCAATAGAAGTAGCAATAAAATAAGTGTCTTTGCCTCAACTTCATCCATTGGAGAACTCTGTCAGGATTTGCTTCCTCTGTATTTTTCCGTATTTCGTGATTGTTCGGAGCGGAGATGCCCTGACTTGTCCAACTCCAATTCCCAGCAAAGGCCATTCCGGCGCTCGGCCAGTTGCGCTAAGCCCTCCAGCCATTGCAGGGACCACGCCGCCTCCAGCGCCATGAGCCGCTCGCTCTCTGACCGTACATAGGTCGCAAATTGGTCTTCTCTTTTACTTCCATTTGAGAGACAGGCCGTAAATATGATACTTTCTGAAATTCTCCTATGTCGGATGCTAGGTTAGTCGTTGTGAAATTTAAAACAACACGCCTACCTTTTAGTCGTAGTTATGTCCATGGCAGCGATTTATTTTCACCGTTTTTGCTACGTGGATCTCACAATTAAATCCTTAGACAAACGAGAGCAATTGAACACGTCAAATGCGAGTTGACCGCTCTGACTGCACACTGCCTTAACTCTGTAAGACCTCTGAAAGATATTCCTATTTGTGTACAATGTAGATACAAGAAATTGATCGAATGAATTGTCTTAAGCTTTAATTTCCTGGTACATTTATGTGAATTATGAGCAAGGTAATCGTGATGAGCTACCAAAAAGCATGATATTAATTTTACAAGTTGAAAAATTATCGTAGAAACCTTTTCTGTACAATTTCTGCGCGCTTCGCATTTAAAAAGCTCATTGAGAGACTAGTGACATTGAATCGAGATGTTGTTCTTGTTAGAAAACGCGTGGTGGAGAAAAATATTGCTATGAATAAAGGAAGAATAACAGCAAATTACAGCAATCGGTTGAGGTGCGAGCGTGTGTAGTGTGACATTATCGAGGCTCGTGAAGGGTTTGGGACCGTCTTTCAGGCTGGGAGCTCGCTCAAGATGAGGTTGTTGTGCGATCATTTGTTAATGACAACATTTCAGTGTCGAGGCTGAAGAGCTGTGGATCTTTTCCTTCGGCAAAAGATATTCCTTCTAATTAAAGCAGTATGTAGAGCGAATCTCGTGGAGAAAGAAGTTTGTTATCATACATGGGAGTGAGCGGTATTATTCCCTACTCGGCATATCAAGGGAAAAAGTGTAGTTTTTAAATGTCATCTTTTTCAACTCATTAGATAACTGGTTCGGAGCCAAGTGTAAATTTAAATGCTTATGTGGATTAGGGGGAAGTTTCTAAAATAATTAGAACAAGATTTTTTGTCCTGAATATCTCATGAGAACTCTCTTGTTTAAAGAAACGACTGAGTATGAAATGCTTCACATTTTGTTTATACTGGAAAGGAAGCTTTTAATTGCAATTGTTGAAAGTTTTTTGATAATTTAACGTTGCAAATCAAAATGATCGCTACCAAATTTTTTGTCTCCATGATGATTTGGTGTGACCTTGTGAGAACACAGAAAACGATGCTCTCGCTCGACTAGCATGGCTGTGCCGTCGTGCACTGCAATGCAGCAAACCTCGAAATTTAATGTTCTGTAAAGCCTCTCGTTAGCACCGCAAGTGTCCAATGGAGCATTCTTGGTACAACCTGAGGATTTTTGCGCGTGTATTGCTGAACAACATCGGCGAGCGTGTAGCGCAGCGTGGCTCACACTCGCTTCGCTGATACAAACGTTATTGCAGCAAGTGCGGATTTTGGTTCTTTGGGTCTCGTAAGAATGGACTTGGAGACACTGAGGGTAAAATCCCTGTGCCCTTTCGATAATCCTTAAAATTTACGACTTATGCTGAGCAAAAAGGTTATCTTCGTATTGTTAGAAAATTTTCAACTCGTCTTAGAAAATTTTTAACTCGTCTTAGAAAATTTTTGGAATTGTCAAAAAATTTTGGCCTAGACGAACTGCTAAGCGATGTTGTTCCATGCCATGAGCCTCAGAAATAAACGTGTCTCACGAGTGTCGTAAAACTGCTCTGGAAGAAATTGTCCCCTGATTTTGGTCGGTGTGCGGAAAGTAAAAGTATCAATTTGTATATTTATGCACGCCCTGAAATTTTGAGCCACATTCTCACGAAAAAAAAAAACATTTTAGAATTTTTGTGTATTATCCAAATGAATAAACTACGAACTAAAATTAGACGACCTCATTTGAGTGTGACCTAATGCTATTGGAAGTTAATTTTCGTATATTGCGAGATACAGGCACACTCGTTAATGTCGCTACTCGAAAGCATGTTTACTCGTTAATGTATTGGGTGCATCAAATGGGCATATTCTTCAGCTTAGCTGTTGGGGACTTACTAGTGTCTGTTCTCGTCATTGTACCTGAGTGAAAGAGAATTCTCCAGCGGTAAGAATAACTACTCACCACATCACTGGCTAAATACGCAGGAAGCTCCTCTGGATGTGGTCTTGTATAAGGTAGCTCTAGTATTTCTTTTCTCTTTCTTACTAACAGAGGCCGGCCTTTTGTACATCCGATCTCTTGCACAAATATCTTAGATGTTTTTCTTTATTCGTTATTATTGAAATATTTGCCTCATTAAGTTACACTTCATTTCACAGCAAAACATATTCATTTGTGACGTATATTTACCCATGCAGTTTCCGTTCACGCATGTTCATGAGGATACAACGCTCTCCTTCATCCTATTAACTCACGATCCCGCGTTGACATTTCGGATGCCCTAAAATCCATTTTTTCAATGCTGAATATGTTCTGATGTCCTGATTCACTTCAATAGATCTCGCAACGATGGCTGTAAATTCGTAGATGTTCGTTCCTTCGGTCCAGAGCCTTAATTCTTCCCAAGGGTTGCGTCGAACTTCGATGCAACTTCGTTTCCGTCCCGACTTCTACTTACATAAAACGAGTTCTAAATTTGTGTTGCAATCTTTCTCCTGAGGGACATAACGTTCCCTTTGTTATGGCTTGTCCAGGTGGAAGAGAAATAGATTTCTCTGAATGTGATGTACGGCAAGTATGACTGTCGAGTTGTGCCGTGAAAATTCTACGGTATTTGGTCCCAGCATTTCACTAACTTTTCCATACAGGAAACTGTATATGTACATACAAATATATCTGCTGCTGCTGCTGCTCCAGATAAAAAGCTTTTTTCTCTGTATTTTTTCTTGACGATAACAAGCGCCTCGATCGGATTGAGCCACCGAGCTACTTGCCTTGCTTGGACACAACCTGCTTCGCAAGGCTCTGATCAACGCCGCAGTTCCCGCGTGTGCCGAGGAACACAGCCAGACGATATCAGTTTAGGTTACGCTCTTCAAACGCTCTGACTTCACTATGAGCATCCGAGATTTTCTCCCTGGTTGTGTAGAGGCTCACTTCTTTTCGCGCCATTTTAACTCCCGGTCAAAATGAGGCAGGCTCGAATACATCCCGTGTGGAGCTTTTTTGAACCTCCTCTCGCCTTCTCAGCGAGACTGATTTAAAAAAAAAAATTTTACGCCTCACCTCATTTGCGTGTCCAGAGCAACGGCTGTGTTGGGAATAGAAAAAATGGAAAAATGATGCTGCGTTAAGGCAGTCGAGAATTGACGGATTTAAATTTTTATTTATGTTCTAAAGAACCAATTAAAATAGATTAATTTCTTCTTGCGTACAAGTTTTTTTCTCACTCATTTATGGAATTATTTTGAAACGTTTGGATTTTAAATTATTGCTTCAATTAGAGATACATTTTTACTCTCACTGTTTTTTGTCTGATTTCTTAGGAAAATGTTTCGGAGTTAAGTTCCGTCACTATTTCTGTAAAAATCAGTAGATTGCTGAAATAAAAGGTTAAATAACTGCGAATGAAAAGCATTGGAAACATATCAAGGACAATGACACTGAATAGGTTAAATAAACATCCAATTATCTCTGGACCATTTAGGGGAGTTTCGACCTGTCTATATTATTTAGGTTGGGTTTTCTCTCAAAAATATGCAGAGATTCTTGAACCCTCAGATCATTTGTAGTTGAAGCTGAATCTAAAATCTTGGAATGATGTGTAGATGCAGGAACATTGCATTTCTCAAAATGTCTGCGTACTGCTAAGCCAGATGGGTGTGCGAACTGAATCTTGGTTCGTAAGCTTCTACCGCGGTGCTTCTGCATTCCGATGTAAACATTTCGTGACATCAAGCCAACGTACGATGCTGTGCTCTGCACGCAGGTATAGTTTTAGATCAGAAAGGCTCGCATCTCTTCTCTTTGAAGAGCTCAACCTGCTACAGGTTAAGAGAATAAACTTTTAAATTATTGATAAGAATCTCACGCAACCGAAATTCTGAAAATATTTCACTCACAGTCATTTTACTTCGCGAGATAACTGCTCAGAGAGTCCTCTGGAATACGGAAATGAGGAACATATATGGTTTTCAATGGTTTTTGGTAGCCTGTCCCGCGTAATAATTCGACTAATTTTTTCGTACTGCGAATTAATAAAACTCGTACAAAATCTCTTTGTTGCCAAATATCAATGCAAAAAATCAAATTTACCACAGTGCACATTTTTCAGGGTAGAACACACTTTGTAGCCCCAACTGATTAACGTTTGAATGGAATTAGCTATGGAAGTTGCCGAGCAAAAATTAAAGAATTAGTGCTCGTGAAAGTGGGCATGTAATACACTGAAGTCATAAACAGATTATTGTCTTTCGTTTCTAAGAAGATGCAGTATTGAACAAAACGTAGGAGCCTAAAATATTATGAAAAAATATATTTTATATTCAAGATGCTTTGTGCTCTTACTTGTGTCGTGCAATTATATTTTATATTTAAATTATCGCTAGTGAACGTAAACCTTGTGTAGAAAAGCTCTTGTGTAGAAGAAGAAACAATGGTATTGCACGGCGTTCCTCACCAACCTCGCTGCAAGTTGGCTGAAGTGACGCTTGCCGTGGGCCCTCAGATGGCATGGGAGACGCAATATAGGTTTAGGCCCCTCAGAGGGATACGACTGTTGGATCTATGGCAACTAGCTCTCCAGAGGAGAAGTTGTGAGGTCTTGAGCTTAAGGTTATGTAGGCCATCCCTTGGTTACAATAGAGTAGTTTTCATTTTGTTACAGATCTTTTTTTAATCACTGCTGTTCTTTTTCAGCCTCTATTACTTTCTTCTTATACTTTTATTTTGCTTCATAAACTTCCCCTTCAGGGATACAACTATTGTATCTATGGGAATTAACGCCCCCGCATGAAAAATGTCCGCTCCCGAGCTCAGAGTTAAGAAGGCATTATCTCTGTTAAAATAATATATATTTTTGGTTTTGTTATGGGTTATCTTTTTTCGGTTCATTACTCTCCTGTTTTTCAGCACCTCTGACTTTTTTCAGCTCCTTTCTTGTTCCATAGCCTCATTTCTCAACTTATTGTTTCCATGCGCGTGGGGTCTTGTGTGGGATTAGTTTCCGCGTGGATTCCGCGTTCCCTTAACTCCATGCTTGATGGTGCTTTCATTCTTCCTCTCTTTGAGCATCTTTTTTTTTGGTAAGGGAGCCCAATACTTCCTTATGGTCAATCATTGATAAATGATCTTCTTAACTTGCTGTTTCTGTGCTCAAGAGATCTCGTGTGGGAACATCCCTTGTGCATAGATTCTTATTTCCCTTAATTCCATAGTGAATGATTCCTTCCTCTCTTGGGGACACCTTCTTTGTGGTTAGAGAAGCTTAGACTAATTTATAATCTAATCAAAGCAATAATTTTAGATTAGATCATTTCTCCACTCTATGCTGAGGAGACTGGAGCCCTCCGGGGTGATACCGTTAGGTTATTTTCGGAACTTCCATCTTTTATTCCCGCTGTGTTTCTTTCAGTTTTCGTAACTCCTTTTCTATCTCTTTTTCATCTTTTTTCTCTTCTTTCATAACTTGCTGCTAATATGCGCAGGGCATTCTGCGCGGAAGCACTCCTTCTGCATAAATTTCTCGTTTTCCACATTCTGTACTAAATGGTGTTGGGTCTCTAGTGATCGCCTTTGTTCAACTTGCGGGTATTCATTTAATTACCATAATAATAATAAAGGTAATAATGCATGCTGTTTGGTGTCATAAATAGTTTCATTTTTTCAAAACTCGCTATAATTTCTGTATTCGCGTTCATCGCCGCTATAATTTATTCAGAAAAAAATGTGCAATTTCGTTCGAATCCCTGGAGAAACAAGTTTTGATGCAAAATTCACCTCGCCACGTAGCTCTCGCCTGACAGTCCTCGAGTGGTCTTCACTGGAGATGCCAATGGCCATACACGCGTAGTAAGTGACGAAGCAACTTTTTCAGCTTGACAGCGCTTCTGCAGAGCCAGAATTTGGAAGTTTCGTTGGATTTATCAAGCGTAGACCCGTGAGGCTTTCCTTTGAAGCTTGGCTTACTGTAAACGAGCCCCTATTTGTCTTTGCCCACTGCCGCTTCGTACCGATCGCGCTCGTAAATTTACCTCCGATCGAATATAGACTTATGGCTGCTAAAGTCCATTTTTTGAGCCGGTGACTAATATTACCCTGATGCTGTGAGCTCTCCTCTTTCGCTCTGATATTTGACCGCTCAAGAAAGACTTATCACTTCCAGGGCTCATTCTTTATAACAGAGCCCAATCTTTCATAGACGTAGGTGTCCCATTTCTGTTAGTGATTTTAGAAACTCATAAGAAACTCATAATTCATGCTACAAAGCGCTATTTATGAGCTTTGCCAAGACAGTGTCCATGATGTGCAGTGAAGACAAAAGAGTTTGCATTCATGAAATTTGACGTTTATTCAATTGTTAGTAGAAATTGAGACATTTTTACTTGAAATTGAAACATTTTTTACCTCCACTTTCATAGAAATTAAGCACATTTACAGACTATTGTTATTAATGACAAATTTAAGTGTGTAAAACAGTAATTTGATTTTCCACCTATACGGATACATACATAACAAAACGTTTCCCGTACACAACAGTTCTCAACTATTTTCGTAAAAAGGTTCAAGATTATAATTATTTTCTTTCTAAAAGAGTATTGTATCCAGTCTAATCCTCTTAACGTTCTTGACGTTTTTTTTGTAGAAAAAAATCTACGTGGTTTGATAAAAAATTACACATTCTATAGCAAATCCACCACCTATGGAGAGAAGTGACTAATCAAATTTTCCTGTGGTAAAAAGTTTCCCGTATCTTCTTTAAAGCTTGTCATTCAACTTCATTTGGAAAGAATTTCGTGTAGTAGAATTTTTGCTTAATTTGAGAGTTCTTGCTAGTAAATCCTTCAATCATTCTACCGTAGATTCAATAATTATCCGCGAAACTAAGAAGTATGACTCAATCAAGAACTTGCTAAGTTCAGGTGCTGTGCCAGTGAAGATGAAGGTTTGAACACGTCGAATTACACTGAAAAAGGTAAAAAATGCCGTTTATGATACAGAATATTTAATGATTCACATTGAAGCCTGCGGTGCGCAATTAAGTGGCAGGACCATTTGCAGAGAACTACAAAGGAATTTCACCAAAAGTTATGGACCCCACAAAACTCCCTTGGTAACGACAAAACATGTTACACTGCGTTTAAAATTCGCAAAAAAACTTGTAGACAAAGAAAATGAGTTCTGAAAAACTGCCTCCGATTTGATAGAAACCAATATTAAATTGTTTAGATGTGATACTGCTCGAAATATCTGAAGGACGGAGGGAAAAGGGACAGCTCAGGAACCTAAATATGACCATACCTACTGAAACATACGGAAGTGGTAGCATATTGGTCCGGGGTTGCTTCACATCGCTTGATGCTCTCCTCATCATGGACAGAAAGATGGATATTGCTATGTATAGTCACATTTTGTAAAGAAATCTCATCCAAAGTGCAAAGGGTTCATTTAAAAAATCACATGTGCACGTTCCAGTAGAACAACGGCCCAGAGCACACAGCAAATTTAACCTGCGAATAGGTAAATGAACTCAACATCAATGTTCTCCAATTGCCAAGTCAATCGCCGGACCTCAACCTAATTGAAAATCTTTGAGGAACACTGAAGAATTAGATCAAGCAAAGAAGTCCCAAGAATCTTGCCGAGTTCAAAAAAATCGCTTTGAAAAATTGAATGTATCACCACAGACTTGCGAACGCCTAATTTTTTAGACGAAAGCGTTGCCATCAGCAATAAAGAGTAAAGGCTTGGCAACCAAATATTATACATATGTGAAATTGCTTGGTTGAATACCGGTAAAATGTAGTTCAATGCATTTTTTATTGAGTTTGAATCCGTTTAGTTAAAAATTCTGCTTGGTTTTTGCACATTTCGTTTAACTACTAAGGACTATGATTTGTCAGTTTCGTGTATGTTGGCCTTCTAACTCTTCAATAAACGTAATATAGCATGAATGCAAATGCTTTTTTCTCCCCCTATAATCTCTGTGATAGCAGTCCGTCTGAGGTACAATTCACTCGAGTTTTTATTACAGTCGAGTTCCTTTCGCCTTCTCTTTTTATCCACTTTCTATGACGTTCACCCCGGTGGTTTCGTCTGATGACGTGTGTTTGATTGCTATGATTATGCTAGAGATCACGTTGAATTGCTCCTTATTTGACAACAGTTTTTCGTTTTTTGGTCCCAAATGGACACTAATTCATCGTCTCAAAATTGTTCAGTCGGCGAAATTTTGTCTGTCGGCAAATTATTCGCTTCAAATACAGTGTCGAAGTCATTTCCTAGACACTAACGTCATCGTTTATCAAAAATTCGGAGCCAAGGAAAGAAAGCGATGCTGTGTTAAATTTAATTTTTAGAACAAAATTTTGTCATGGAAATTTCAATCTGTGAAACTATTAGGGATAGTTTCTTGAAACCGAAGCTCATTCGTTAAATTGATCACTAGGAGGAGAAAAGTACTATCTTAATCGCAAGCTTTTACTTTTAGAGTTTCTAGCCTATGAAGCGTCATTCTCAAATGAAAGATCGTATCTAGAAATATCCACCTAAAAACGACGCATTCACGCTATAGGGGAATACAACTATTGTATATATGTATGAAAATGAGCACTCAGAGGGGGAAAATATTAGGTTCCGAGCTGAGAACTAGGAAGGCCTTCTTTTTTGTTGAAATAAAATATGTTTTTGGTTTCGTTAGGAACCATCTATTTACAGTTCACTGCAGTCCTGTGTTGCAGCACCTCTTGTTCAACTCTTACCTTGTTTCGTAGCCTTCTCAATTCACTGTTTTTATGCGCAGGAGATCTTATGTGGGAACACACCTTGCGCGTAAATTCCGCGTTCCCTTAATTACATACTTAATGTGGCCTTCATCCTTCCTCTTTTTCGAAAGCCTTTGCTGCGATTAGTGAGGCTTAAACTTTATTGGGTCAATATCGGGTTTAATGCGATCACAGAAAATTAAAATTCGGTCCCCAAGAATCACTAAAGGGACATAATTAAAAACGTTTNTAAGTTAAGGTAAGCTATTTTAGGTTTATTTATGTTATTTTAGGTAAGTTTATTTAACTAACCGAACATAACCGACCCAGCCTCACCCATCGATACGTCAATACCGTATTACTGCATATTTACTTGTCAGTTCCTTCACTTTTATGTACGATGTTCCTATAACTTCAAAGTTGAATAATTCGAAAATTAAGCATCGGCGAGCAGAATGTCACTTATGTAAAACGTTTTTAAATGCGTTTCTTTAGTGTTTCTTTGGAATGGAATTCTTAATTTCCGTGATCGCATTAAACCCGATATTGACCCTTTATTGTCGAATTCAGCCTAAAGACGTTTTCATCAAAAAGTTTTCGATATTATATTTCTTCAATGAGCAAGTTAATAGCTGTTAACGGCGATAAAGTTCAACTAAATAAATGGCGTGAGGAATTCATCGGTCTGTCATATTTTCAGGTACGAGCATTGTGAAAGCAGCAAACCTAAGTCGAATTAGAAGGTTACAGTGAGTTAATATAAACCCTAACCCTTCAACGCCTGCTACATAATTTGCTAAACAAGAGTGCGTGAAGAATTTAATGCTTGTTGTTGTTGTATATGCTCTGGGAATTTTAAGACAGCATTTCATTCTTTCCATGTGCATTCCCGATTTTCGTCGTTAGCTGTTTACCCTTTCTTCTAATTTCATTTGATAACTTTTACTTGAGAAACATCGCTTTTTCAGAAACATCTTTACGTATAGCTCCATTATCACAATCACGTTATGCAGTAGTTTTTATTTTTTAACTCCAGAGAAGGAAGTTGAGTGTACGTTAAATGAGCGGAAGGATTTCCTACATAACTTCGTTTACCTGTCTTCTCCGTTTTCTAAATCACCTGAAGAGCTGGTTCGCTTTAGTGAAACACTCATTCTATTCATAACAGAATTCAGGACACTTGTTGCAGGAATCTGTTGTGGGTTTAGATTTGTAGTTAAATAAGCCTCATTATTAATTCCTTACTTCTCTTCTGTGAAGGAGGCTGACAATCGAACTCCTACGCGAGTGTCTACATCTTTTGTTTTCATTCACTTTTAACATTTTCGCTTTTTCGAAGTACGCTTTCTTTTGCCAGAGTTAGAGGGTTGTGCTAAAGAGACACTGAAATGTTTGAAATATCGTGGTTGAAAGACTGGACTTCAACCTGAGTATTTCTTGCCACTGATGCTCAACTCCACCGCCAAGGCGAAAACATTAAGCATAACGCAAATAAAGCTGCGATCTCATAACGTCCATTGATAAACAAATAGGGTTTCAGTTGAAGTTGTCCGACTTTCATTTATTATCAGTTAATTTAGATGTCAGGATAGCCTAATCAGTGGTAGTGATTGTACGTGAACTTACGCCCAATGAGATTTTGTACCGAGAGTGTGGATGTCTTTTTTTTGTTCGATTTGTGTGCAGTGTTTCAGGAGAATTTCCAACCTGGACCACTGAAGCGCATTCATAATTAAATGTTTCTGAGGGATATTTTTCGCTTTCACTCTGACGTGGAGAGCTATTAGTTGAACTGAAAAAATGAGAGGATAAAGTTGTCAAGTGTTCAACATTTTGTACTTTGCTGCCCGCTAAATTTAATTCGGTCAATGTTATTAAGACTTAAGCGAGAGGTGTCATCTGATAATTACAATTTTCGCTAATCTTTATAAATATTATCTTCAAGTTCCGGAGAATAGATATACCTGAATCCTTTATTGGTGCTCAAGTCATTTTACTTTAGTTGTAGGCTTTCAAATGTTTAATGCATGCACACTTGCATGGGGAAAAAATTTGGTAGTTCGTTCAATCATATTATTTCTGGGAATTTACTTCAATTCCTTATTTGGAATTTGTTTGTTAACACTTTGTCGATGCGAAAAACGTTTTTGCTGGGCGTTGAGCTCAGAACCATTCAAAACTTGTTTGTCACCCTGCCTCTCGAGCTTCTTTTTGTCTACTGTGATGTGGTGAGGGCATGACATCGAGAGCTTCAGGCGCTGCTCTCGTTCGGACGTTGCCCTCCATCGAGGCGAAGTATTTTGCCGTTGAGTTACAGCACTTCGTGTTATGTAGTGCTTCGCGTCCCAGTTTAACTTTTTCGCCGCCCAAGCGATTTAATTACTTGGGCGGCAAAAAACATGCATGCTCCGGCGAAAAAGTTAGACTGGGATGTGATGTGGTAACCTGCTGCATGTAACCGAGTATGGACTTTGACAGCACTTTTTTACACTATTTTCTCGTCATTTTTTCATGCCATGGCTGAGGTATTGACGTCTTGCAACTTTGTCTTTGTTCTCCCTTTTTCATTTTATTTTGCTCTTGGCTTTATTAAATGATAACGCCTTTTTTTCCGGCTATGAGAACTGCGACGCTGAAATGGAGACATTTTCCATCTCCACTTTAATAAATATTTTGCTGAGTGTCACTATTGAGATATATTTAATTTAGCGCAAATTGTAGCTTACCCTGAACTTGGAAAATATTACTGAAACGAAATAGACGAAGGAACTGAAAAAAATTATCATTCTAGAATGTTGTTCTAAATTTTTCTATGAAAGCACAAATGCCAACCAAAACGACAAAATGAATATTTTTTAAATTCAGTCAAGTACCACTGACATATTTAACTTCGCGGTGAAGCTGTAAAAATTATTGAGAGTCCCTTTTTGAGCGAGTTCCCAATGCTCCTCAACTAGAAATAAATACCTGGAACTGATCAGTCAGCTGCAGACTGATCTTCCACGGTGTTCTCGAGAGTAACAGCATCTCGACCACCTCGCTAGAATACAATAAGTTTAGTCTCTGAACGAAGACGTACAAATTTCTCTGTATTGAAGAAGTCGAACAACAACGAAGCTTGGCAGTCTGTGCCTGAAAAGAGACCTCTCAACAGTTCAGGTTGTTTTTCTTTCATGCAGGTATGCCATGGCAACGCTTTTTTGGCTTCTGCACGGTTACTGAACTGAAGCTTTCGGTCTTCACGCCAACTCTTATAGCCGCACTTATAACTTTCGTGTAATTTCTGAATTTTACTTTAAGCCGACATGTTCATAATGTATAACTTCATTAACTTAAAACTTGCGTTTTATGTAGGATGCCCTAGAAGTCGGTGCACTTGTTCGGGCCCACAGGTAGCTATACGCAAATTTGACCATTGCACTAGACTTGCGAAACATTCTACCTCTGTAACACCTGTGGTAAATAAATTGTTTAAATTGTTTGAAGCTCAGTTTTAATGAATTTATTTACGCTTATACCACTAATCTGATGCTTTGACTTCATAATAATTTCAAGCTGTTGGTGCGAAGCTCTCCAATTAGACTGCACAGAGCTATTGAATATTTACTCGTCCGCTAAAGGATTGAAGGTGCAGGTCAAATGTGCATAATGCATTTCCTTTATTATGAACTTATTTGAGCGAATAATTTCATCTAATGCGGCAGGTTACAGAGGACGAAAGCTCACTTTACTCGCCTCTTTGTTAAATTTCACCTTGTGCTCCAACGATCCTTGCTTTGGTGTTGCGACTCGCTGGATGTCTTCCTAATGTATGTCCATTGAAAGTGAGACCTTCACCATGAAGAGACATGTAGGTAAAAATAAATTTTTGAACTATTCGGGAGTTATTTTGTTAAGATTAAATCAGTGGACATGACATAGAGAAGACACACGGCCTTACTCCTATAGCATCAGATGTAGTAAGGTCCGTAAGAGATCGGATAAATGTTGAAAAGGGGCCGAAACAAACTATGATCGATCAACTAACGTCGAGCATCACAATCGTTTCTAGACGCACGTAAGGAGTTTACTGTACCTCAAGAAAATGGTAATAGATCTAAGTTCTGCCGATAAAATAAAGTGTAACAGGAATCCGATATTGGAAAAAAAGTTGAAAAGCCCTCGGGGAATTTTCAAATGATCCTCTCAAGCAAATTATGGAATTGCTATTTTTGGCTTACGAGTTATCTTGACATTGCCTCTCATCGACCCCTACTTCGCCCAGTCATTCTGTGGGTAGATATTTTCTAAAACAACTTGGCTTTCCTGCGTCCATTAGAACAGGAAGACATTTTCTATCTTGTTCCGTGCTAACGTTTAAGCTCCGAACATCATCAGTCTGTTACAGTGTGATTTGAAGTCCTGCTGCTGGGTTTGTATGGTATGCGTGTGAACCAGTTTTTATTTCGCAAATTACGATTTTCCTTTTCGTCGTACCCGTTGTGTTCCGAATATTTTAACTCTGGCTTGTACACAATGATGGCCAGTTTATTTTTGACGCATAGTTAATAATTTTATCGTTTCACTCGAAGATTTTCTAGGATAACGGTCGATAATTTTTAAGAATTATTGATCGCCTAGTGAAATTATTGATCGCCTAGTGTTTGGAAATTTTTTAGCGTTATTATTGCTCTGATAATTTTTCAAACAGTCAAACTCAAAGCTTTTGAAGTGTCTTCAAAGTGTCGTTAACAAAATGCACTCAATAAGAAAGGAACTTTCGTCATCTAAACCCCACATTCCTGAGTAAACCTGGCTGTGCTCTCAGTGCAGTGTTAAGATCAATTCGAGAGCTCGCTCGAACGCGGGAACAGTTCAAAGTGATCGTGTCGCTGATTTTTTTTCTTTTTCTGCTTGCTTCGTTTTGGAAGAAGCATTAGTAATGTTTTGGTACTGCACTAGTTGAGTTAGAGTCAGTTCTGGGCTCTGGTTTGCAGTTCAATGTTTCGTGTGTTTTATTTCTCTACATCTCCTACACCTTCTTGAGAGAAGGCGGCATTCCGTGCAACCGACATTCTCCTACTTCAGCTATCAACTTTAATCTTCAATTTTTTGCCTCATTGAGGTGTGCATCGCCATTTCAAAATTATTCCACGGCCAATACAATGGTTATACCCATTAATGTATCAGTTGAGAAACCTTTAATCAACCTCTTGCTTTCTTGTCATGCGTGGTCATTCAAGAACGTTGGTGTAATAATCTCTCCTACGAGAAGAAATCAATCAGATGAGAGAGCGAATCACTCACGGTCGTGACGCGCTTCAGGGAACTTGAAAGTTGATCCGGAGATGGTGGAGCTCTGCGAGCGCATCGCGCGGCTCAGAAATGCAGGGAAAAACTTGAAATTGCTCTCGTAACGGGAGTATTTCTTTTTGGTGGGCTTTGATATTAAAAAATGGGAGACTCGATTATTTTATCTGCGAGTGCACCCACATATTTTGTTTGTCTAGTTTAAGCATTACGATATAATTATAAAAAATGTTTGAAGTATTGTATTTAGTTTTCTCATCCTGTGATAGAAATAGTCGGCGCAAAATTTACGTATGTGTTGTGTAAAAAATATTTTTTGGATGATTTATGACCTACATTTATTTCAAGCTAGCATTTTTTTATAACATTTATCAACAATGATGGCGAGTAAAGCTAAAACATAATTATGCCTATGGATGCAATTTGAATTGCCCTTGAGTCTCGGTCTCGCGCAACTCTGGATGATATTTGACAAGGAGACACAATAACTTCTAACATTGATTGCCTCTCAAGGTGACTGGGCCCTGACATGCCAAAACTGACACCTTCGTTAAGCTTCTGTTCATCTCTAGCGGTAGGCTGCGGGTCTCAATACGATTTAATGAAGCAATTCTTTTCTTCCGTGTCTCAGGCTTTAAAAGGACGCGCTGAAGGTTCAAACGCTCCAAGAAAAACATACCAACGAAAAAATCAACACGGTACTTGATCTGAAGCCGTGATACTTTCATGTCATTGTTCTATTTTCATATACCTTTGTTTGTTTTGTTTATTAGCAAACCTTCTTTTTTCAAAAATGGAAAAGGCTTCAGTATTACAAGGAATTAAAAACCTTCGTTTTGTTATTATCTGTTTTGCTGTCTAGAGTTGGTCATTATTAGTTATAACAGGTCGTTTTACTTATAATCTTCGTTCCATGATGCAGGATCAACGTCAGGCCGTTATCGGGATGTTTTCTCAAGAATGAGTGATTCGTATCCTACTCTTTTATATTTCTGTATTTCCGAAATAATGATTACACTGGTATTAAGATATCAAGGCTAAGTATGAGGTTTTAGTCGTAGTGACTTTTTCTGTTTCCTCAAAGTTTCAAAAATCAATCACGAGACGGCCTATTTCTATACTGTATCAGCAAAAAATCATTGCTTGTTATAGATTATTATCGATAATAAGGTAATAATTGTTTTCAAACCAATATCAGCGACAATTATAGATCGTCAATTGTCCATTTGAAAATCATTTCGGATCAGTATTGATCATGTGTAAGCCTGGATATTTTCCATCTTAACCTTTAACAACATCAGTGACAGCTTGTAAATTTATTACAAACAGGGAAGTAGGACGATCCCAACTACAGTGGGAGTCTACTACCTGAAAGGAGAGAATCTCGAAATTACCTAGTGCATCAGAGATAAGCCTACGCGTGAATTCGAGGCATGAAAATGATACAGAGCACGAACACGAGTATATGGTGAGACCCAGCTTGCTGGCAGGTTTCTGAATAATGAGTATAGACATGGAACAGCCAGACTTGTTAGCAAACCCTTCACAGGAGACGAATTAGAAGCAAGGGTCACGATAGTTTTTTATGACTGCATTTGGAATTTGACTGTAATCTCTCTGGCTGTGTCTAAAGAGCAAGCGCAGTGACGGCAGTATTCTCTCCTCCGTGTCTGCGGGCCTGACCGAGTGGTTAAGAACGCGCCCTTCACGAGAAGGTGTCGGCAGTTCGAATCCAGGCTCTGCGCGGTGATTTTTCCCCGTTGAATAAAGGGAGAACTCGAGCACAATTCCCCACTCTACCCAGGTGTTAGTTATAAGGATTTGAAAAAACAATGTACAAGATGATACGTCTCAGGCTTATTGATTGGAATAAAAAAGCATGGGTACTGGCTTGACCTGCGGTAACCGTCATTACGCCCTGGTATTAGTTATAAGGGATTTGAAAAAACAATGTACAAGATGATACGTATCAGGCTTATTGATCGGAATAAAAACAAGCATCCTAGTCCTGAATGCCGGTTCTGAACTTTCCGAGGGAAGCGCGCTCTCTGTGACGAGGCTGTTACCATGCCGTTGCAATGAAAGAAATAAAAGAACAGTTTATTTCCAATAAAGGTGAAAATTCAATTCGGTCAATGTTATCAAGACATCAGCGAGCGGTGTCATCTGATAATTACGCATTTCGTAACCTCGTAATGCAATGGAACGTCGTCGGGTTCGGCCAGTTACAGTTGGGGTGTCCGCCTCTGCCTTACACGAACTTAATTGTTTTTTAACATTATCAACGGCGTTTTTGTAGAGCCTTATGAGATACCTCATAACCAATCTTTTTTCTAATTAAAAGTACTCATTTTGTCTCTGTATTGCCCCTTCATACCAAAACAAGCGCAAAAAGTGTATTAAAAGTAGGGCTTCTATTATGGATATTCCTATTGTGTACGTTTGGAACTTCTATTATTACTATTAATTTATTATTTACGGTAGTATAGATTTTTACACTTCTTATATAATTTCCACCGCGGTTTTTTACGTGTTTCTACGTGTACTTAATCTGAATTCCGCACGCTAAATACGGTTTCGTTAGAAGGCGTGAACGTGAGACGCAAATCACCATTCAGTTAAGGAATGGTATCACTTCACAGGAAATTTGTTTCTCGCAACCATGTATAACGAGTGTGATCGTGAGCCCTCTCATGTCCATTTGTCCTTTCATCTTGAATGTAGTCTTGGCAAAGTAAAGTTGTAAACTTGGCTCACCTAGTTTAATCTGATTCACATTTGAGTGTGGGTCGAAGAGGTTTTCATCCAGCTCATTTCAAACTGAACGCTCTGCAGGGCATGTGAAGGGTTCCTCATTTACAATACTCATAAAGGCAGTCTCCGTCCGGTGACCGGGCAACTGCACCCGGACAATTGTCCTTATACGAGGCAATTGCCTCCTGGATAATTGTCCCAATTACCTTGGATAATTAAATCATGAAATTTAATTATGTGCTCTACAATAATCTGAAGTCAATACTAAAGAGGAAGTTAATTAAAAAAAAAAATTCATAATTTTCGCTGTTTTCATGATACTTAACGTCTTCATTGAGAAATGAAAATTGCAACATTCAAACGCAAAAATATAAATTGCATGGATAGGTTAGGTTTGCTCGAATTTGGTCAAGTTGTGTTAGGTTTAGGCTTGGGCTTTGACTTTGATAAAGCCTTTGACTTTGGCTTACGCTTTGGCTTCGACCTAAGCTTTGGCTTCGACCTAAGCTTTGGCTTCGGCCTAAGCTTTGGCTTCGGCCTAAGCTTTGGCTTCGACCTAAGCTTTGGCTTCGACCTAAGCTTTGGCTTCGACCTAAGCTTTGGCTTCGACCTAAGCTTTGGCTTCGGCCTAAGCTTTGGCTTCGACCTAAGCTTTGGCTTCGGCCTAAGCTTTGGCTTCGGCCTAAGCTTTGGCTTCGGCCTAAGCTTTGGCTTCGGCCTAAGCTTTGGCTTCGGCCTAAGCTTTGGCTTCGGCCTAAGCTTTGGCTTCGGCCTAAGCTTTGGCTTTGGCCAAAGCTTTGGCTTTGGCCAAAGCTTTGGCTTCGGCCTAAGCTTTGGCTTTGGCCTAAGCTTTGGCTTCTGCCTAAGCTTTGGCTTCGACCTAAGCTTTGGCTTCGGCCTAAGCTTTGGCTTCGACCTAAGCTTTGGCTTCGACCTAAACTTTGGCTTAGGCATTGGCCTAAGTTTTAACTTAGGCATTGGCCTAAGTGTTAGCTTTGGCCTAGGCGTAGGCTAAACTTGGTTAGGCAAGGTTAGTTAGGTTTTATGCAAGGCGCAAACTAAACAAACATTCGTAAACGTTAGTACGGAATCTATTGTCCAATGAGGGCAAGTGTAAGGGCGGTAATTGTCCGTCCTCTTCGAGTACGAGTATATCTTTGAAATTGGGTACCTTAGCGGTGAACTTCTATAACCATCCTAGTTATGTTTGTCCGTTGTGAGTGCTATTTTCAGGTAGTGTTTTTTGTCTTTCTGGTGGAGAGATCGGAGTGCTTTACGACGGACTTTTTGCGCGAGTGTCTGAAATTGTTTCTTTCTTTCAATTTCTTACCTCTCTCGGTCTTCACCTCAATCTCACGCTGCTGGTTTTCAATTGAAGCAGTTTGTGAGAACCGAGTCGCTGAAATTTTGCGCCACTGTGATTCCCCTTTACCAATAATATCGTTCCGTCTCTTTAGGTACTATGACTTAACAGAGCTCAAACTTTGTACAAATCCTGAGAGGAGATCAGCATCGCAGTGCTTTGTTCTAAATCTTTGTAAGAGGCAATGCTCTAAGAAATCGAGAAACACTTGTGGCTGAAAAGGAGTTTTGTATTTTTATTTTTTAATAATTCGACTTTGACTGACCAAGGTACTTACATTCCAAACTTCGCGAATTTAATTTGTTTCTTCGCAGCCGTGGAGGTCCAATTTTTTTTATAATTTTTATAGCTCAAGTGAATAAAACCACGTGGAATGAAGTTCAAATTGTTTTTTCATTCAATTGAAAATTTTAGGCATTTATTTAAGCCTTCATACTTGTTGCTAGCTAATATATGTATGCCAGTAATAATACACAGGGCAAGGTATAACAGATTATAAGTTTTGTTGACCATGTTTTTGGTCCGGACGTTTAAAATCAATTTTGAAAAAATTCAAAGTGCACAAATATTAACAGTTGTAGTAAAATTGGTAAGAAAATAAGAAAATAATTTTTTGGTGTGTGGGCTAAGTTTATCTCACCAAAAATTGCCTCAGAGCATTGGTGATTCAAGTTTACTTGTGTCCCGACAGGTACTTGGCTCGACTTGCGGCGTCGGACCTGCTGTACCTGCTCTTCAACATCCCATTTTGCCTGGAGGAATTTGCCTTCACCTCGGATGGCTTACCTGTCAGCGAGTCTGCCGCCATTTATTACGCTTACATCGCAGTGCCTGTAGTGAACTTCTTCCTCACCCTCAGCGTGTACATCATCGTCTGGCTCTCGTATGACAGGTGGCTCGCCGTCTGCAACCCTCACAAGTTCCCCACTCAGCAAACTCTCATGGTTGTTCACAGACGATGTGTCGCCACATTCCTTGTGACCTTTGCTATGTACGTCCCTTGCCCTCTTCGGCAAACGTACACCTGTTATCCGTCATCCGATGATGTAGAGGTGACGGTCTGTTGCGTACACGAAAGTGAGTACATGGGTCACCAGTGGTACTATTTCTATGAATTTTGCAGGGAAGTTTACTCTCGGTTTTTACCCGGAATTTTGATAACAGCTTTCAACTTTGCAATCATTTGGACTTTACGGCTGGCGAAAAGAGGGAAAAAATTCAGCCCGACTCCCAACTTGGGACAGGAGATTCACATTCAGATGCCTGTGCACACTTCTGCGGTGAGCGACGCTAAGAAGCTGGAAGATACAGCGGCCGTGGTCGCCTGCATGGGGCTGCAGCACCTGAGTCTCAACTGCTGCTCGGACATTGCGTCCAGTCCTGTGCTCCTGGAGAGGGTAGAGCTCCCCAGAGTGTCCACCCATAAGAAGGAAACCGAGTTACCTGAAGGTGCATCACCTGCGAAAACAAGAGCAGAGGGTGCCGAAAATTTATGCAGTCATGTACCGGAGCAGTCCCTGTCGGAGAAAATCATTCGACCATGTAGTGTCCGCCCTACGTCCCCAGACAGAGTAGGAACAAAACAGACGTTTTCTGAGAAGCGTCCTTGCAGCATTCGGCCTATTTCTCCTGATAGACTTGTCACGGAACAACCTCTTTCGGAGAAAATGACACGACCGTGCAGTTTGCGACCTATTTCTCCAGATAGACAAGTTACTGAACAACCTCTTCCAGAGAAAATCGTTCGGCCATGTAGCATCCGACCCATTTCACCGGAAAGATCTAGTCATGACTCGAATGGACAGAAGCGATCGAAGAAAACCAAAGGAAATTATGTTATAGTGAACGATTATCGCAACGACAGAGAGGTGTGCTTGGTGTTCCTTCTTTTGGCAATCACAGTCTTCTTTTACATCTCTTCGTTTCCTAGCGCGTTATATAAAATCATTCCTCTAGAAGACGAGGACCACAAAGTGAGTACTTTTCGAGCAGTTGCTGACGTTCTGGAGGTTTCCGGTCACGTTTTTAATTTCTTTCTCTACTTTCTCCTCAGTCCAGAGTTTAGAAAAACTTTGCTCTTACTGATACCTCGGCCAGCTCGAATTGACGCGTTTATGAATGCCTTGTAACATTGCAGTTTAATAATTAGCTTTTGTATCTTGTGCTATAGTGTACATTTGGGAGGAAAGATGTTAACATAATAAGTATTTTTCCAATGTCTGTTTGTAATCATTAATAGTTTACTGATAGTTGGCGACGACAGGCTTCATGTGATAGCTACAACCCTACAAAGTGTCACCATGTATCGTATGACGTAAGTTAAGATGAATTACCTAATTATCATATCTCAAGAGCATTTGATAACATGCTTATTACCTTCATAAGCATGTTTTTCCAGTTAACATGTAGATCGAGTTAGTGAAAACACAAAAACTAATAATCACTGCAACATTTTGAACCATTTTCATCTTATTTCACATCTCTACTTAACAGATACCTCTCGTCTAACCATTTTCCCATGCATCTGTCTTCTCTTCGCATGCCTTAAGTCTCTTATTTTCAGATATCATCTCGTATTTTGTGGAGGAGTATAAAAATACACTAGCTTATGCTTTGTGTTTACTGTTCATTGTTCGGTTAAGATTGCTTCTTCTCAATAAACTATAAGTGTAATCGCGTTACCTTACGCCTGTCACTGTGGATCTCGACTTTTGATGTAAAATTATTTTGTCATGTCTCATTATCACTAGGTACTTCGTTGCGTACTCATTTATGTGTTATGGTAACCTCAGCCTCTCGTGCATAGTCTAAATATAGAATTATTAGTACGTTATTCTACGGATCATTGAAGACCTCACAACCCTCAGACCTTCTACCTCACTGAGCCCACCTGTGGCGGGTTACCTCATAGCGGTGCGTTACCTTCACATGACTTCAACCCGCCATTTTTTGACGTTGAGGGTCCGGGGGCCACTTTGGTCTTCGCTGCTTTCTTTCTGAACAAAGTAGCGCTCATTTTATCACGATTTATGTCGAAAAAAAAAAAAAATTCCGGAGAAGAGGCGTTTTTTAGATAACGATCAGGAGGTCAGCTTTATCACGAATCTAACATTCAGTATCAATGAGAGTGAAAATCACAGATCGTGTGTAGTGTACAGAACTTATGAGTGTAGTACATTCAGAGTTAAGCCCTTAGGTTGAAAATTTGAACTGAATGCGTGCTGTCTGCCATTGAGACGGGGTTAACTTTATGAAATAGAGAAGTTCAAACTAGAAATAAAAGTTATGGTCGGAAAATCTCGCAATGCCTTGCTTACAGAACGAAACGCTGTTTATGTGATGCAAATTGCTGAGCGCGGAGGATTGGAGTTTGATGGTATAAAGAGTTGACTTGGAAGATCGTTGAGCGCTACCTCAGTAGTCTCAGATTAGATTAGATTTTAGATAAGTTTAAGCCTCCTTAACCGCTACAAAAAAAATGCGTATCGAAGAGAGAAAACAGGAAGGCACCATTTAGTATGGATATTAGGGAATGTGGAATCTATGCAGAAGAAGCATAGAAACAGTAATTTGGGAAAGAAATTCAGGAAAAAAGATCAAAGTCGAAGAAAGTAGTAGGTGCAAAAAAACAGGACAGCAGTGAACCGAAAAAAAGATGGTCCATAACATAACAAAAAAATTTCATTTCAATACAAAGAAGGCCTACCTAACTCTCAGTTCGGGCCCTCACATTTTCCCCCTGGGAGTGCTAATTCCCATAGATACAATAGTTGTATCCCCCAGAGGGGTGTCTTCAGTAGTCTGAAAATGCATGATGCCGCGCAGACTTGCCTCCTTGGTAACGCAACCTCTGAGGTTGCCCTGAATGTAGTGACAAACTATATTTAGATGACGACCTCTCGTGATTTTTAGGTGCCATAGCTCACCTAATGAATTGAAAATTTATAATTCTTCCCAAGAAAAGAGCGATCTCGCTCTTTTTCACTGTGATTAATAGCTAAAGCTGTGGACTTCAATGACAGCATGCATTCATGTGTACCTACCAACTATACATTTAACACTTCATAGAATCTTTAATCTTTACTCTTCTTTGACTATTGATGACAATTTTTAGTTCTCGTACGCTAAACATTGAAATGGAAATGCCTAATTTTCTCGGTGTTGTTTTTTTTTTGAATTATTTGACGCATTTGACTTAATTTTACCTTGCAACCTGGATTCCGGTTGCTGAACACCATCATCTGCTGACACATGCTGTACTTGATGTCTGCATGTTTATACTTAATTCATGTGCCGATTATAAGTCGAAGTATTCAAGCCTCTGTGCAGTAGGGTGAGTCAAACTTGTTTGTACACACCAGTTCCGTAAAAACTGGTGTAATTCGACTTATCATGACAGGTACCTCAAACGATTGTGGTGCGTCTTCGTTCCACTATGCGATGGTGCACATGATCAACTGAGGACTTGTTCCCTACTAAGTAGTGTGTAGAAAATGGTTATCTATGTTATCATTACTGCTACTTCTATGGTTCAAAACATTTAATTCTTGAATCATCACAAGTTAATTTGCAATTGCCTTCCTTAATTTTTATGTCGCCCTGGTTTCAACGTGCAGATCGATAAGCTCATCGATTTAGCTGTTCGTTTTATATTATCATTGATGTATACAAGTAGTTTACACATGTGTGCTTTTTATTTTCATGGAAATTATATTTTTATTCATGGATTGGCGTCTCAAAAAAAAAATCGTTGTAAAGTTCTTTGACTTGAATAAAGGGTCAGAAGTCCGCTCTTTTGTCACTCTTGTTCTTGAGTCAAGAGTTGCTATTGTAGCTTTGAACAGCCGCAAGTGTGTGCGGTGTCTATGGTTGAGAAGATGTTCAATTTTTAGATTAGATTGATGGCAATTTTGTGTTCACTGAAATTATTGTTATAAAAGTAAAATCCTGACGTGCCTGTCAGAACACTTGAGGCGAGGTGCATAGACGGGAATTTTACTCCACGAAAGTGTCTTGAACTGCCTGCTGCAGGTTCACAAGCGCTGATTGTAAACATGAGTTCTCCGAGTCAGAATTGGTCACTTCGTGTACTGTATTTTTCTTGATCTCACCCGTGTGATCTGTGGACGATCTTTTGGTGCCATGCCGTCCCACTGTTTCCTCTTCTTTTCATTTTTAGACTACGACGAACTTAAAAAATGAACATGCTCTGTTGACAGAAAGTTTCCAAGTTCCTTTTATAAGTATAATTTGATGAAAGTGTAGTGCAGATGTAAGAAAGCAAGAGCATCACAACTCAACTGGTGATCAGTCAAATGTTAACTTAGACAATTATATAACGTATGGAGATATTCGAAGCTCGCCTTATTCTAGCATTAGTATTACCTCAGTAGATGCCGATTAGGTAGTCAGTAGCAACCAAAGTTTCAATTCAGTCATTATTTACATTTAAACGATTAATACTTCGGGTAGTCTGTCCGGCAACGAATATTCTGATTGAATGTTATTTGAGAAATAGTTATGTAATTTCCTGCTAAAAGCTAAAGTTTTGGAGCATTTGAATTCAGTCACTTTTTCTTGCAAAATCCTATGGAATTACGTTAAACAGAAAACCTGCGTGAAAAACTTGGTGTCAGTGCTGTTGGTTACTGAGGTAGTAGCTCCTCTCCGTGTTTTGATGGTGCAAATTGTTAGTCCGTATGACCGACGCTCTCACACTGTGCCAGAGCTCATCTTCACGTCAGTACCCAGAGGGGAGAAGCGTGCATCCGGAGGCTCGTAGCTGCTGTTTTATTTGCGAAGACTGCCGCAACTTGCGTTTCATATCCAAGATTTTTTTTTTTTATTATACCGAATAAGTGAGCTCATCTGAATGACTGTTATTCTACGTAATGACTGTGTCACTAGTGTTAAGGTAAAATGTGTTGGAATTAAGGATAGATGTCTGAATAACAAAAATTTAAAATTATAATTACCAGCAACTTCTTTGGCTTCCTGGCTCCATTTTCTCGGTATATTTTCTAGTATGTGTGTAAGATTGAGCATAAAATTTATTTTCCTAATGTAAATGCGCAGATAGTGCATTACTGTGGGTCAAACAAAAGAAGTAAATTTTCTTCTTGCATTTGATGTATTGCTTAATGTATTTTCCAAAATCTCCGTGGCCTATTGGTGCAGAGCGTTAGTCTTTCACGAGAGATGGCCGAGGTATCGCGGCCCTGCAGTGCAGCCCGGCGTTTCCTCCCTAGGGGATGAATTGGAAACTCAGCCATAATTCCCCACTCGAGCCAGGCGTATGAAACTGGCAGCCGGGGTTACCGTCACTGCGTCCAGGCATTGGTCATAAGGTACTGAAAATCAAACTATGATATTACATGCATCACCTTGCTTGGAGGAGACCTCATTTTTGACATACGAAAACCTGACAAGTATTGACGTATGATTCACGCACGAACTGACTCACGCCAAAACTTTACGCGACAGAGAAATATTTCTTGAAAACAGGAATGAAAATAAAATGCAATACATTTTGGATAAACTAATTTATGTTCTTGGCTTTGTGAAATCTCTCCAATGTGCGACTGAATTCCGATAGCAATGAAACTTCGACAGTACTTCTGCTAATCGCGGCCAGGTCAGAAGTTTCATTTCGTGATAGGTTGAAATGAATTAAATATGATAGAAGCTTCACAGATGATTTCCTAATACATGGCTGCGGTATTGTCTTGTGAATAATGCTTTTAATTTTTAGCTGACTGTTTGCACAATACTGCCTTGCAAACATGGAATGTGTCGCTAACTCTCAGCACACTGTAATTCCACATTCGATCAATGATTTGCGCCAATACTTGAACTACGTAAATGTGGGTATGAAACAGAATGGAGGCTAGCGATGCATTAACTCTATTGCTAGCTATAAACTTTAAATGAGTCAAGAAATTATTTTCGCTCTGGTACGAGGAGGGAATGAGCGTTTTCGCGCGTATTTATTGTACAATCATTGAAATTTTATATGATTTTCTTGTTTTTGAATCAGGGTTTGTGCTTTACTGTTCGATAGAAACTACTACCTCCGTCCTGGAATTCAAGCGGCCAACAAAAAGTGAACAACGATACCCAAGTTCGAAATTCATTTTGGATCTGTTCTACCTCGTCAAATTCAAGAAATGTTTAGTTTGTTGTTCAAGAAGTGTAGCGTTCTTTTGTGAGGAGATTGATGCGCTTGAGAGATTTCCTCACGTTCAATGCAGACTGAGCTTAACACACGTACCAGCCCCTGGATGGAACGCCTCATTGTGACACTGTAGCTGTCTGCGGTGCTTATCATCGCCGTCTACAATACACGACATCACCATGTGTTGCAGGAGGCAATTGATGAAACGTCAATGTAGCGTATTCGCTTGTAAACCCCTCATGCATAGTTATAATGCAGGATGCAGTGCTTGACAACGCTACGAAATTAATTAATAAAAATTAACTTGCGATGGAGTCCCTGCTTTCTGGCACGCCTGTGAAGAAAGTTTTCCCGTACAATTCAATTCTCTTAACTTTTCTCGTCCGTGCACAGACTTGAGTTGCGCAGCCAGGAAGCAATCGAGTTGCAATACTCTCTCAGGCGCTGCAGCGACTCACCTAAAGTAAAAACAATAAAAAATCCCCCACCTAGATTTGCGTTCTACTTCCACTTAGCCACAACTGTACTTCGTATATTCGTTATAGAACCAACGCATTACATTTGTTTGTTAGTGATGAATTTGGATAACTGTCTGGTGCCATCAATCGGCGGTGTTGATAAGCATCGGAGCTTGTTCCTCTCACAGAGCAGCTAGCCTGTTTCTCGGATCTTTGTTCAATAGTTCTTGTCTATCTATCGTTTATTTTTACAAAACCTACCCACACTAAGAGTGTATAGTTTAGCAATATTAATCTTCTTTTTGTACATTTTTTCCTCCTTTTCATCATCCTTTCGATTATCATTTTCTTTTCCACAGTTGTTCAGTGAATTTTGCTCGAGAATATTTAGTATTTTTTGTTGCATTTTATAAGCAACTGACTATTGCAAAGTACAAGGTATCCGAATACGCATAATAAAAATTATGTAAGCCGTAACTTATCTATACGCTATGATTGTAACCTGTTGAAATTATATTTAGAGGTGTGTTTCGGAGACAAAATTCCTGAATCGAAATTCCCTACGTGAGGTCTCGGTGCTAAAAACTGAAATGTGTTTTACCTAATAAAGTGTTCTCATACATTCGTTATTTTCATTAATGCATGCCCCAACTTAGGAACATGAAGAATTGAAACTAAATCCCCCTTGTCTTATGTATTGGGGATTTTATTATGAGAACTTTTTATGTTACCCCCGTTCTGAATTCTTGCTGCTAACGCCTCAAATAAACGAGGCGTTCGCCTTTGAAATGCCTTCAAAATTTCTTCACAATGGAACACTGAAAATAATTTTGATTGTGTCCTGTCAGTATAATTAGGTGCATTGGAAGAATCCTGAACTCTTGAATTGTGTGTAGAAGGAGGGGCTGGAAGTTATATTGTGTAGGAATCAATTCTCTAGGAGACATTCCACTTTAATTTATTCTTTGAAAAGGCAGTTGTCGCTGCCTATCATATTTAGAAAGCGTTTTGCTTAGCTTCAACACTTGCGGTGAAATTAGCATGAAAATTATTTCAATTAATCGCATTTCCGTCACAAGACGACAATTTTCTGACAACAATTTTTATGAGCGAATACGATTAGTCTCCAACCCGTAGCCTCAATGATGATAAACTTCAACAAAGACTCCACTGGAGGAGCGAAGGTAAGATCCTCTCGAAGACGAGCTGTCAGTGCCTTTTAAAGCCCCACAAGGCTTTCTCCCGGCCTCTGGATCCCGAGCTCTACGATCGTCTAGGACCATGTTACGGGATACAGTCGGTGCTTTCGCTGCAGGATGCTGAAGGTGCGCTGTTGCTCCTCGCTTTTTGTGACGCTTGTGCCACTTTTAGTTTTTATAAGATTGTAGCTATTGTATCACTCGAGTCTTGAAAAAATAACGGAAAAAGAAAAACAGTCTAGTTCCAGAAAGTTGATGAAAATTAGCATTAACTTTTAAAATTATTAACCTTAAAATAGCATGATAATGTATTCCCAAGGTATTACCATGGTTATTCTAAGTTTAATAATGTTTATGAATCCATGTAAAAATAAAGAATAATAAATACAACGACACATTGATGGCTTTCGACAGTCTCCAGTTACATTGACATACGAGCACGGACTGTTGTAATATCAGGGAATAATGTTGGAAGTAAATAACTCTGTAATCAAAACTAAAATATCGATTGGGCAAAGATGCGAAACTATCTCTTCAAGCATCTCGATACTCTGAGAACACGTTTTACCACGCCACAAATTATACTTCCTACATACACAATGCGGGCACTAAGAATTCACGAGAGTCAGAAACGAGAAAAGGATTGCCACAAAATGCTGAGCAAAACATTATGCAGCAAGAATAGAACAAGGAAATAAACATTTATGCTGGTGAACTAATTCCTCAATGTTATTTACTTGAAGAGTGACATAAAGAAAACTGTTTTTTCCAACGAAGTTGAAACATGAAAATTTGTGACACAATTAGTTTTCCAATAATTATGGAGGTCCATTAACAAAGAGGTCTTTAATTAATTCCTTCTGAAATTATTGCAGGTATTATTATTACTATTACATTATAATATTACGGTATTATGGTGAATGAAATGAAGCGTGATCAATGTTTGAAGAAAAAACGTGAAAAAGTCTTGGTCTGTTTATTTTATGTTTAAAAACTCATACATACCGCTTACTCAAGGAAATACGGTGATCATTGATGAGAAAGCCTTGAGAAACTCATTCTTTATTTACTTTGACACATAAGCTTAGAGATTCTGCGATAGCAACCTCTGTTATTGAAAGCATGGGGAATGGAAATGCAGTCAGCGCATCCTTCTTATGAAGTTATTAATTGACTATGAGTTTCGTCTCCTTTCTTGAGTTTCTTTCTTGAGTTTCTTGAGTTTCTTCTCCTACTCGCGCGTCATCAAAACGCATAAGTTCGTAATATTCATTCACTTGTAACTTTCGAAATAATGCACCTATCGAGTCCAAATTACTCCCAAACAAAAGAATGAAACATTCTTAAGAGAAAATCGTAAATGCTAACATTCCTTAGCCTTCACAGATAACAGGGGTAAAGTTCCCGTAACCCCTCAATGGGAGGCAGATTTTTTCGATGAGCTTCATTTTGTCTCGAAGCCAATTTCTAAACTTTAGCAACTAAAAACTTCAAATTAGTTTCAATTTCAACATCAAATAATTTTTCAAGGTAACATGTATGACAAAACCCTCCAACGCTTTGTGGGGGGACAAGGAGCAAAGTTCCCGTGACCCCTCAATGGGACTCACTGACTCACATGTGCAGCACATGTGAGTCGGATTTTTTTATTATATTTTTGGATCAAAAAATTTCCGCATATCTTAACAGAAAGAATAATTTCATGTTTTCTAGGAGTCATGAACACTGAAAACAGCGGGAGGATACACTGTCGAAAAAATCAAATAACAACTTTTTGCTTTACTCGGTAAATGGTTACCTAAATCAATTAAACGATGGTTTTAAAGGACGTCAAATTAACTTTTTTCCGTGGTAAAAGAATAGAAAGCATTATAAGAGTGAGAATGATTAAAAAACATGTGGAAAACGCACTATATACAAAAATAACATAGAAATGAGTAAATTTGATTGTAAAAATGCTTTTATCATGTAATGCTTGTACACAACATTATTGGAAAGGAATTCTACAATAGGTATACCACCAGTTTAAATAAAAATTCATCTCGAAGCAGTGTTTAGAATTCATTGTGAAACAATTCCTTCCATAAAAGAGACAATTTGAAACCAAAAACTATCGTCGAGTACATAAGTAGAAATAATTTTAGGAGGACGAGACATCCTGGACTGACCAAAACACTAAATGAGCTCGTAAAGCTACGAATAAACTTTGTGCATTCTCGGTTGAAAGAACTTCTAAACTCTCTTAAATAGAACTCAATGAAGTCTTCCATACGAGAAACATGTTTTGTGGGCAATATCAATAAGTATTTTCAGACATAGGTGAAGCACAAGCAAAGCTCAAAGCGGGTAAGAAGCTTAGTAATAGCTATATACTCATTGAGAATGGACAATGAGAATTTTGTATGAATGCATCTGGTGATTTCGAGTTCTACGTTAGTCTCAAATGAATTGTTATCTCAAGTGAAGACGAAAAAGCGAATGACCGGGCTGTGTATGATGCTCACCCGTTCTATAAGTACATATTTTTTGGTTTTATTTTCTTTCCATTCACTACTGAAGTAATTTCGTTCGAAAATAATTTGATGAAAACCACGGCTTCACTATCTATTGAGCAACCAGAAAATATCGAACATTTTTATTTCGCGAAATTTTTCGTAAAAAACGTAAGGGTATACCCCTTACGATATTTTTTCATTTTTTCATTCAATGTTTCAAAAATCAATGGAACTTCTTGACAACTTCAATACTCGTTTGTACATCATGAAAAACAACTTATTTCACCTGAAATTCTAATAAATAACTCATAAACATCAGAGGAAATTTTTTTTGCGAATTTGCAAGTTGAATTTCGCGTTTTCCTAGAGCGAATCAAGCTGAGAAGTACTCTAAACGGCGTTTTATAAGTCTAAAACGTTTCTAATGAGAAATCCGAGTTTTTCTCGTTTATTTATTTCCCGACATTTTTCGTAAAAAACGTAAGGGTTATACCCCTACGATATTTTTTCACTTTTTCATTCAATGTTCCAAAAATCAAGGGAACTTCTTGACAACTTCAATACTCGTTTGTACATCATGAAAAACAACTTATTTCACCTGAAATTCTAATAAATAACTCATAAACATAAAAGGAATTTTTTTTTGCGAAAATGCAACTTGAATTTCGCGTTTTTCCAAAGCGAATCAAGCTGAGAAGTACTCTAAACGACGTTTTATAAGTCTAAAACGTTTCTAATGAGAAATCCGAGTTTTCCTCATATATTTATTTCCCGACATTTTTCGTAAAAAACGTAAGGGTATACCCCTACGATATTTTTTCACTTTTTCATTCAATGTTCCAAAAATCAAGGGAACTTCTTGACAACTTCAATGCTTGTTTGTACATCATGAAAAACAACTTATTTCACCTGAAATTCTTATAAATAACTCATAAACATCATAGGAAATTTTTTTTGCGAAAATGCAAGTTGAATTTCGCGTTTTTCTAGAGCGAATCAAGCTGAGAAGTACTCTAAACGGCGTTTTATAAGTCTCCAAACGTTTCTAATGAGAAATCCGAGTTTTTCTCGTTTATTTATTTCCCGACATTTTTCGTAAAAAACGTAAGGGTTATACCCTTACGATATTTTTTCACTTTTTCATTCAATGTTCCAAAAATCAAGGGAACTTCTTGACAACTGCAATGCTCGTTTGTATATCAGGAAAAACTACTTATTTCGCTTGAAATTTTTATAAATAACTCATAAACATCAAAGGAATTTTTTTTTGCGAAAATGCAGCTTGAATTTCGCGTTTTCCTAGAGTGAATCAAGCTGAGACGTACTCTAAACGGCGTTTTATAAGTCTCCAAACGTTTCTAATGAGAAATCCGAGTTTTTCTCATATCTTTATTTCCCAAAATTTTTCGTAAAAAACATAAGGGTACTTACCCTTACGATATTTTTTCACTTTTTCATTCAGTGTTTCAAAAATCAATGGAACTTCTTGACAACTTCAATACTCGTTTGTACATCAGGAAAAACTACTTATTTCGCCAGAAATTCTTATAAATAACTCATAAACATCAAAGGAAATTTTTTTTGCGAAAATGCAACTTGAATTTCGCGTTTTCCTAGAGCGAATCAAGCTGAGAAGTACTCTATATGGCGTTTTATAAATCTCCAAACGTTTCTAATGAGAAATCCGAGTTTTTCTCATATTTTTATTTTCCAATATTTTTCGTAAAAAACATAAGGGTATAACCTTACGATATTTTTGCACTTTTTCATTCAATGTTTCAAAAATCAATGGAACTTCTTGACAACTTCAATACTCGTTTGTAAATCAGGAAAAACTACTTATTTCGCCTGAAATTCTTATAAATAACTCATTAAAATCAAAGGAATTTTTTTTTGCGAAAATGCAACTTGAATTTCGCGTTTTCCTAGAGCAAATCAAGCTGAGAAGTACTCTAAACGGCGTTTTATGAGTCTCCAAACGTTGCTAATGGGAAATTCCAGTTTTTCTCATATTTTTATTTCCCGAAATTTTTCGTAAAAAACGTAAGGGTATACCCCTACGATATTTTCTCTCTTTTTCATTCAATGTTTCAAAAATCAACGGAACTTCTTGACAACTTCAATACTCGTTTGTACATCAAGAAAAACTACTTATTTCGCCTGAAATTTTTATAAACAACTCATAAATATCACAGAAAATTTTTTTCGCGAAAATGTAAGTAGAATTTCGTTTTTTCCTAGAGCGAATCAAGCTGAGAAGTACACCAAACGGCG